>WBZZ01003829.1:0-2500 GCA_019918135.1 Paulinella micropora | reverse complement strand
GGCCTCAAGGCGTTAAACTGTGACGCCAACTCATAACCCTTTGGTGGTAGATGCTGGGGAGGAGGGTCGTTGCGCGCGTAAAAGATCTTAAACTCCGCATATGCTGGTTGATAGCCCAGGACCCAGCAGACACCAGATTGTTATGGGTGGGGTTTCGAGGCAGCTCTAGCAACCGCGCTTGGTGTATGCACTTGCACATTCGGTGACGTCTTGCAAGAGGTTGCTGGGACTGCGGAATAACCTCGGCTTAGTGCAGTCTTGCCCAGAGTCAGGAGCTCCATCGGTGGCCCCGATCATCAGGCGAGAGACTGACACGGGGGGGTGGAGGACCTCGAACAAGGGTATTGGAGGCTTATGTCCGTTGAGGATATGCCATTAGCTGCATCAGTACGCCTCAGATATAGTAAATCTGCCTTGGAGTGTTGACTGTGACATATTTGAGGGAAATCCCGATGAAAAAACCTAGTCACACTTGCTAAACAGAGTTCCAGCCCAATGGCCTCAAGGCGTTAAACTGTGACGCCAACTCATAACCCTTTGGTGGATTAGATGCATCAGTACGCCTCAGATATAGTATTATTATTATTATTATTATTATTATTATTATTATTATTATTATTATTATTATTATTATTATTATTATTATTATTATTGTGCAGAAATGCATCAGCCATTGACAGAGAAGCACTATTATTATTATTATTATTATTATTATTATTATTATTATTATTATTATTATTATTATTATTATTATTATTATTATTACTATCATCATTATTATCATTATTATTATTATTATTATTATTATTATTATTATTATTTTTAGGGAGTACATAGGCCATCGGTCCTTTTCATGGGCTGATTGGTATAAAGCTCCTAGAGTAATGTTCTATGCCGTCACTTCCTTTATTCCACCGATTGGTGTGGAGACTTTCCTTATGGAATGGAGGACTGGATGCACATGGCCTTTTGGCTCAGCAATTGGCAGGAGATACACTATTATTATTATTAATTATTATTATTATTATTATTATTATTATTATTATTATTATTATTATTATTATTATTATTATTATTATTATTATTATTATTATTATTATTATTATTATTATTATTATTATTATTATTATTATTATTATTATTATTATTATTATTATTATTATTATTATTATTATTATTATTAGTATCGTCATCATTATTATTATTATTATTATTATTATTATTATTATTATTATTATTATTATTATTATTATTATTATTCTCTAGCAACCGTGCTTGGTGTATGCACTTGCACATTCGGTGACGTCTTGCAAGAGGTTGCTGGGACTGCGGAATAACCTCGGCTTAGTGCAGTCTTGCCCTCAGGAGCTCCATCGGTGGCCCCGATCATCAGGCGAGAGACTGACACGGGGGGGTGGAGGACCTCGAACAAGGGTATTGGAGGCTTATGTCCGTTGAGGATATGCCATTAGCTGCATCAGTACGCCTCAGATATAGTATTATTATTATTATTATTATTATTTCTTGTTGTTATTATTATCTCT
The DNA here is from genome assembly GCA_019918135.1 of Paulinella micropora. Classification (NCBI taxonomy): domain Eukaryota; phylum Cercozoa; class Imbricatea; order Euglyphida; family Paulinellidae; genus Paulinella; species Paulinella micropora. The sequence continues at coordinate 956 of WBZZ01003829.1, read as the reverse complement.
CTCTTTCTCTATCTCTCTCTCTCCCTCTCTCTTGTAGTTACCTTCAAACATCTTTGGTATGAGTTTCACTGCTGATATTGATCGCAAGCGGCGCAAGGGACAGTAGAAAACCGTAGTGCCAAGCGGCACCAACCGGCAAGAAGTTTTGCAGGTCGCTGTCGCGTGACCCCAGAGGCCCGGCGGCAGCTCCACAAACTTCTTCTTCTTCTTCTTCTTCTTCTTCTTCTTCTTCTTCTTCTTCTTCTTCTTCTTCTTCTTCTTCTTCTTCTTCTTCTTCTTCTTCTTCTTCTTCTTCTTCTTCTTCTTCTTCTTCTTCTTCTTCTTCTTCTTCTTCTTCTTCTTCTTCTTCTTCTTCTTCTTCTTCTTCTTCTTATTCTTCTTCTTCTTCTTCTTCTTCTTCTCCTCCTCCTCCTCCTCCTCCTCCTCCTTCTCCTTCTCCTTCTCCTCCTTCTCCTTCTCCTTCTCCTTCTCTTTCTCCTTCTCCTTTTCCTTCTTCTTCTTCTTCTTCTTCTTCTTCTTCTTCTTCTTCTTCTTCTTCTTCTTCGCCTCCTCCTCCTCCTCCTCCTCCTTCTTTGTCTTCTCTGTCTCCTCCTGTTCCTCCTGTTGGTGCTTTACCTGGGCAGTTGCTGGAAGACGAGGTAGTTGTGAGGGAATGTTTGGTGCAAGGTGCTAGGATGCCTCGTTCGGTCAAGAAAATTTACTGTGTACAAGAACATTCGCAAGCCTCCTTCCTGGTGAATTTTTGCAACGCCGTCATGAGTATGATGAACTTTTCTGGCTCGTGTTACAATTCCCTAGCAGACACCGTGAACACAGAAGTCTACAGTGTTCTTGGAGCCGCGAAAGAACAGCAACAAGCTAAACAACACTCTGTACACGACTTGCGGCGTGTAGCTAGAAGGGTAGGTATCTACATGAGCCCGGTTACAAGTGGTCGTTTGCGGCCTGATCCGGGT
>WBZZ01003828.1:227500-240000 GCA_019918135.1 Paulinella micropora | reverse complement strand
GGGCCCTGTCGCCAGTTCGATTCCCGTCGGTGCCACCAGTATTTTCATTGAACATACCGGTCTATTTCTGGACCAGTATTTTCATTGAACATACCGGCCCGTCTGGAAGTGTTGGAGCTGCCCTTGCGGGGGTGTCATTAGAGCTTATCGTCAATTCTTCGTACTCCCCTCACGGGTGAGACGATGGAGGCGCATGTGCAGAAATGCATCAGCCATTGACAGAGAAGCACTATTATTACTATTATTATTATTATTATTATTATTATTTATTTATTGGACACCGTGATAGCCCAGTGGTCAAGTTCTACCATCTGGGCCCTGTCGCCAGTTCGATTCCCGTCGGTGCCACCAGTATTTTCATTGAACATACCGATCCGTCTGGACCAGTATTTTCATTGAACATACCGGCCCGTCTGGAAGTGTTGGAACTGCCCTTGCGGGGGTGTCATTAGAGCTTATCGTCAATTCTTCGTACTCCCCTCACGGGTGAGACGATGGAGGCGCATGTGCAGAAATGCATCAGCCATTGACAGAGAAGCACTATTATTATTTATTTATTTATTTATTTATTTATTTATTTATTTATTTATTTATTTATTAATTTTTTTGTTTATTGTTTAGTTATTGATTTATGTATTTATTTTTTGTTTTTTCTCTTTTGTCTTGTCTTGCGCAGGTGCGGGAGATCCGTCCACCCGCAGCCAATATGGCCCTGTCGCACCATTCCGTCTTGGCAGCAGCGTCACATCACGACTTGGTCTGTCCACCCGCAGCCAATATGGCCATGTCTCATCAGTCCGTCTTGTCGCATAACGACTAAGGGACTTGGTCTGTCCATCCACAGCCAATATGGCCACGTCTCACCAGTCTGCTTTCGCAGCAGCGTGACATAATGCCTTGGTCTGTCCAACCCGCAGCCAATATGGCCCTGTCGCACCAGTCCGTCTTGGCAGCAGCGTCACATAACGACTTCGTCTGTTCACCCGCAGCCAATATGGCCACGTCCCATCAGTCCGTCTTGGTAGCAGCGTCATATGACGACTGAGAGACTTGGTCTCTCCACCCACAGCCAATATGGCCACGTCTCATCAGTCCGTCTTGTCGCATAACGACTAAGAGACTTGGTCTGTCCACCCACAGCCAACATGGCCACGTCTCACCAGTCTGTTTTCGCAGCAGCGTGACATAATGCCTTGGTCTATCCGCCCGCAGCCAATATGGCCCTGTTGCACCAGTCCGTCTTGGCAGCAGCGTCACATCACGACTTGGTCTGTCCGCCCGCAGCCAATATGGCCACGTCTCATCAGTCCGTCTTGGTAGCAGCGTCACATAACGACTGAAAGACTTGGTCTTTCCACCCACAGCCAATATGGCCACGTCTCACCATTCTGCTTTCGCAGCAGCATGACATAATGCCTTGTTCTGTCCACCCGCAGCCAATATGGCCCTGTCGCACCAGTCCGTCTTGGCAGCAGCGTCACATAACGACTAAGAGGTTTGGTCAATCCACCCACAGCCAGTATGGCCACGTCTCACCAGTCCGTCTTGGTAGCAGCGTCACATAACGACTAAGAGACTTGGTCTGTCCACCCACGGCCAATATGGCCACGTCCACCAGTCTGTTTTCGCAGCAGCCTGACATAATGCCTTGGTCTGTCCACCCACAGCCAACATGGCCTTGTCGCACCAGTCCGTCTTGGCAGCAGCGTCACATAACGACTTAGTCTGTCCACCTGCAGCCAATATGGTCACGTCTCATCAGTCCGTCTTGGTAGCAGCGTCACATAACGACTAAGAGACTTGGTCTGTCCACCCACAGCCAATATGGCCACGTCTCACCATTCTGCTTTCGCAGCAGCGTGACATAATGCCTTGGTCTGTCCATCCGCAGCCAATATGGTCACGTCTCATCAATCCGTCTTGACAGCAGCGTGACATAACGACTAAGAGACTTGGTCTGTTCACCCACAGCCAATATGGCCACGTCTCATCAGTCCGTCTTGGCGCATAACGACTAAGAGACTTGGTCTGTCCACCCGCAGCCAACATGGCCCTGTCGCACCAGTCCGTCTTGGCAGCAGCGTCACATAACGACTTGGTCTGTCCACCCGCAGCCAATATGGCCACGTCTCATCAGTCCGTCTTGTCGCATAACGACTAAGAGACTTGGTCTATCCACCCGCAGCCAATATGATCACGTCGCACCAGTCCGTCTTGACAGCAGCGTGACATAACGACAAAGAGACTTGGTCTGTCCACCCGCAGCCAATATGGCCCTGTCGCACCAGTCCGTCTTGGCAGCAGTGTCACATCACGACTTGGTCTGTCCACCCGCAGCCAACATGGCCCTGTCGCACCAGTCTGTCTTGGCAGCAGCGTCACATAACGACTTGGTCTGTCCCCACAGCCAATATGGCCACGTCTCATCAGTCCGTCTTGGTAGCAGCGTCACATAACGACTGAGAGACTTGGTCTGTCCACCCACAGCCAATATGGTCACGTCTCATCAGTCCGTCTTGTCGCATAACGACTAAGAGACTTGGTCTGTCCACCCACAGCCAAAATGGCCACGTCTCACCAGTCTGTTTTCACAGCAGCGTGACATAATGCCTTGGTCTGTCACCCGCAGCCAATATGGCCCTGCGTGACATAATGCCTTGGTCTGTCCGCCCGCAGCCAATATGGCCCTGTCGCACCAGTCCGTCTTGGCAGCAGCGTCACATCACGACTTGGTCTGTTCACCCGCAGCCAATATGGTCACGTCTCATCAGTCCGTCTTGTCGCATAACGACTAAGAGACTTGGTCTGTCTACCCACAGCCAATATGGCCACGTCTCACCAGTCTGCTTTCGCAGCAGCGTGACATAATGCCTTGGTCTGTCCTCCCACAGCCAATATGCCCCTGTCGCACCAGTCTGTCTTGGCAGCAGCGTCACATCACGACTTGGTCTGTCCCCACAGCCAATATGGCCACGTCTCATCAGTCCGTCTTGGTAGCAGCGTCACATAACGACTGAGAGACTTGGTCTGTCCACAGCCCATATGGCCACGTCTCACCAGTCTGTTTTCTAAGCAGCGTGACATAATGCCTTGGTTTTCATGCAACCTGTGTATGTATGTATGCATAATGTGGGTGCTTATCAGCGCTAGCCAAATCTACCCATCATGCGCATATATAACCGATAGTCATTCCCAGTGAAACTTAACAAATCACATCGACACTTTTCCTGCATATTAAGAATGTCCGTTGATCCTTGTACTAATGTAGAAAGATTATGACCACGTCTCACCAGTCTGTCTTGACAGCAGCGTCACATAACGAATAGATCTCCATGCAACTTATGTATGTATGTAGGTATGTTGTGGACGCTTATCAGCGCTAGCCAAATCTACCCATCATGCACATATATAACCGATAGTAATTCCCAGTGAAACTTAACAAATCATATACATACATACATATATACATTCACAAAATACATACATACATACATACATACATACATACATACATACATGCATACATGCATAAATACATACGTACATATGTACGTACATCTTGTAGATACGGTTTGCGCTGACAAGAATCCACAAGCTGTTTCTGAAACATACATACATACATACATACATACATTCATAGAACATACATACATACATACATGCACACATACATACATACATACATACATACATCTTGTATAGGTACAGTTTGCGCTGACAAGCATCCACAAGCTGTTTCTGATACATACATACATACATACATACATACATACATACATACATACATACGTACATACATACATACATCTTGTATAGATAGAGTTTACGCTGACAAGCATCCACAAGCTGTTTCTGATACATACATACATACATACATACGTATATACATACATCTTGTATAGATACAGTTTGCGCTGACAAGCATCCACAAGCTGTTTCTAATACATACATACATACATACATACATACATACATACGTACATACATACATACATCTTGTATAGATACAGTTTACGCTGACAAGCATCCACAAGCAATTTCTGATACATACATACATACATACATACATACATACATCTTGTATAGATACAGTTTGCGCTGACGATCATCCACAAGCTGTTTCTGATACATACATACATACATACATACATACATACATACATACATACATACACACGTACATACATACATACATACATACATACATACATCTTGTATAGATACAGTTTACGCTGACAAGCATCCACAAGCTGTTTCTGATACATACATACATACATACATACATACATACATACATACATACATGCATACATACATACATACGTACATACACATACATACATACATCTTGTATAGATACAGTTTACGCTGACAAGCATTCACAAGCTGCTTCTGATACATACATACATACATACATACATACATACATGCATACATACATAAATACATACACACATACATACATGCATCTTGTATAGGTACGGTTTGCGCTGACAAGCATCCACAAGCTGTTTGTGATACATACATACATACATACATACATACATACATACATACATACATACATACATACATACATACATGCATACATACATACATACATACATACATACATACATCTTGTTAGATACAGTTTGCGCTGACAAGCATCCACAAGCTGTTTCTGATACATACATACATACATACATACATACATACATACATACATACATACATAAATACATACATACATACATACAACATACATACATACATGCATACATACATACATACATGCATACATACATACATACATAGATACATCTTGTATAGGTACAGTTTGCGCTGACAAGCATCCACAAGCTGTTTCTGATACATACATACATACATACATACATACATACATACATACATATACATGCATGCATTCATACATACATACGTACATACATACATACATACATACATCTTGTATAGGTACGGTTTGCGCTGACAAGCATCCACAAGCAATTTCTGATACATACATACATACATACATACATACATACATACATACATACATACATACAACATACATACATACATACATACATACATACATATATACATGCATGCATACATACATACATACTACATATGTGCATCTTGTATAGATGCGTTTTGCGCTGACAAGCATCCACAAGCTTTTTCTGATACATACATACATACATACATACATACATACATGCATGCATACATAGAACATACATACATACATACATACATACATACATACATACATACATCTTGTATAGGTACGGTTTGCGTTGGCAAGCATCCACAAGCTGTTTCTGATACATACATACATACATACATACATACAAACATACATGCATACATACATACATACATACATACATACATCTTGTATAGGTACGGTTTGCGCTGACAAGCATCCACAAGCTGTTTCTGATACATACATACATACATACATACATACATAAATACATACATACATACATACATACATACATACATACATACATACGTACATACGTACATATATACATACTCACACACATATATGTGCATCTTGCATGGATTCGGCTAGCGCTGACACCCAACAAGTATGTATGTATGTATGTATGTATGTATGTATGTATGGAGAAGATGGAAGACCTGGACGAGGTGACGATGATCTGCAAGCTGGTTCTGATGCATACATACATACATACATACATAAATACATACATACATACATACATACATACATACATACGTACATACGTACATATATACATACTCACACACATATATGTGCATCTTGCATGGATTCGGCTAGCGCTGACACCCAACAAGTATGTATGTATGTATGTATGTATGTATGTATGTATGTATGTATGTACGTATGTATGTATGTATGTATGTATGTATGTATGTATGTATGTATGGAGAAGATGGAAGACCTGGACGAGGTGACGATGATCTGCAAGCTGGTTCTGATGCATACATACATACATACATACATACATACATACATAAGTACATAGTATTTACGTGCATCTTGCATAGATCCGGCTAGCGCTGACGATGATCCACAAGCTGTTTCTGATACATACATTATACATACATACATACATACATACATACATACATACATACATACATACATAAGTACATAATATTTACGTGCATCTTGCATAGATCCGGCTGGCGCTGACGATGATCCACAAGCTGTTTCTGATTCATACATACATACATACATACATACATACATACATACATACATACATACATACATACATACATACATAAGTACATAATATTTACGTGCATCTTGCATAGATCCGGCTAGCGCTGACGATGATCCACAAGCTGTTTCTGATTCATACATACATATATACATACATGCATACAACATACATACATACATACATACATACATAAGTACATAATATTTACGTGCATCTTGCATAGATCCGGCTAGCGCTGACGATGATCCACAAGCTGTTTCTGATACATACATACATGCATACATGCATACATACATACATACATACATACAGATACACACACATTTATATGTGCACCATGCACAGATCCATATATACATACATACATACATACATACATAGACACATACATACACACATACGCAGATCCGGTTAGCGCTGACGATGATCTACGAGCTGTTTCTTACAAACATACATACATACATAGACACATACATACGCACATACGCAGATCCGGCTAGCGCTGACGATAATCTACGAGCTGTTTCTGATACATGCATACATACATACATACATACATACATACATACACATACATACACACATACGCAGATCCGGCTAGCGCTGACGATGATCTACGAGCTGTTTACATACAACATACATACATACATAGACACATACATACACACATACGCAGATCCGACTATCGCTGACGATGATCTACGAGCTGTTTACATACAACATACATACATACATAGTCACATACATACACACATACGCAGATCCGGCTAGCGCTGACGATGATCTACGAGCTGTTTCTGGTGCACTTCCATCAGCCTAAGGACGAAATTGCTCTGCTACCTCAGATGCTCAACAAGGCACTTAGCGAAATGGCGCTGAAACAACAGAACGGCTTGTATGAGGTACTACTACTTCTGCTGCTACTGCTACTGCTGTTGCTGCTGCTACTACTACTACTACTACTACTACTACTACTACTACTACTACTACTACTACTACTACTACTACTACTACTACTACTACTGCTACTACTACTACTGCTGCTGCTACTGCTACTACTACTACTACTACTACTACTACTACTACTACTACTACTACTGCTACTACTACTACTACTACTACTGCTACTACTACTACTACTACTACTACTACTACTACTACTACTACTACTACTACTACTACTACTCTACTACTCTAGTCTACTCTACTCTACTCTACTCTACTCTACTACTACTACTACTACTACTACTACTACTACTACTACTACTACTACTACTACTACTACTACTACTACTACTCCTTCTACTTCTACTACTACTACTACTACTACTACTACTACTACTACTACTACTACTACTACTGCTACTACTACTACTACTACTACTACTACTACTACTGCTACTACTGCTACTACCTGCCACCACCAACACCACCACCACTACTACTACTACTACTACTACTACTACTACTACTACTACTACTACTACTACTACTACTACTACCACTACCACTAGTACTACCACTACTACCATTACTACTACTACTACTACTACTACTACTACTACTACTACTACTACTACTACTACTACCACTACTACTACCACCATCACCACTACTACTACTACTACTACCACCACCACCACCACTACTACTACTACTGCTACTACTAATACTACTACTACTGACTACTACTACTACTACTACTACTACTACTACTACTACTACTACTACTACTACTACTACTACTACTACTACTACTACTACTACTACTACTACTACTACTACTACTACCACTACTACCACTACTACTACCACCACCACCACCACCACTACTGACTACTACTACTACTACTACTACCTACTACTACTACTACTACTACTACTACTACTACTACTACTACCACTACTACTACTACCACTACTACTACCACTACTGCTACTACTACTACCACCACCACCACCACTACTACTACTGCTACTACTACTACTACTACTACTACTACTACTACTACTACTACCACTACTACTACTACTACTACCACTACTACTACTACTACTACCACTACTACTACTACTACCACCACCACCACTACTACTACTACTAGTACCACCACCACCACCACCACTACTACTACTACGGCTACTACTACTACTACTACTACTACTACTACTACTACTACTACTACTACTACTACTACTACTACTACCACTACTACTACTACTACACCTCAGCTGCTGAACCAGGCGCTCAACGAGATGGCACTCAAGCAGTAGAAGGAAACACACACACACACACAAACGTATACTCCTTCATGTAATGTGCATTAGGACCTGGTAGACTTCGCAGCCGACATACAGGAAATCAGCGCCCTGTGCTCGACGCTTGCGCTAGAACAGGCGGCCCAAAACCCCAGCTTGTCATCACTGCTGCTCACTGTATGTCTTTCCCAGCTTGTCATCACTCGCTCTCTCTCTCTCTCTCTCTCTCTCTCTCTCTCTCTCTCTCTCTCTCTCTCTCTCTCTCCCTCTCTCTCTCTCTCTTTCTCTCTCTCTTTCTCTTTCTCTTTCTCTCTCTCTTTCTCTCTCTCTCTCTCTCACTCTCATTCTCACTCTCTCTCTCCTCTCTCTCTCTCTCTCTCTCTCTCTCTCTCTCTCTCTCTCTCTCTCTCTCTCTCTCTCTCTCTCTCTCTCTCTCTCTCTCTCTCTCTCTTTCTCTTTCTCTCTCTCTCACTCCTGCTTACTGTATGTGTCTCTCCACGTATCTGCCTATTTATCTATCTATATACATAATAGTATCTATGTTTGCGGCCAAAATTTCAGCTTATTCTCCTCGCTGCTCTTGGTATATCTATCTATCTATCTATCTATCTATCTATCTATCTATCTATCTATCTATCTATCTATCTATCTATCTATCTATCTATCTATCTATCTATCTATCTATCTATCTATCTATCTATCTATCTATCTATCTATCTATCTATCTATCTATCCATCCATCTATCTATCTACCAAGTATCCTTCTACCTAGGCTTGTGTGGTCTTGAATGGGATAGTACGCCTCATGGCACAGGCACACCCGGTACTACCATGAAATATATATCATATATATGTGAGTGTGTTTGGATAACCCCACAGTCCAACTTTGCCAAAACATGAGAAAAAACTAAAAAACGACTAAGTCAAAGCAGTTCGAGGCATCCAGCCTACTTTTCCGAATTTCTTGAAGTCACAGTATGGCTAAATGCATCGACACATGGTGTTTTCTGTTCCCAAAGAGGTTGATTCGGTCGCTTTTCGTGAGTGTATCCGTCAGGGACACCAAGTTCACCTACAAAATATGTAGAACACTATAATTAGCAATCACTTCAACTGCCCTTGTTCCCTAGCAATTCTTGCATCCAAAACCTTGCAAAAGCCAAGGCTCTTGGTAAGTGCTTTCCATGAGCATTTGCACAAGCAACAACGACGCGAATTACCTGAGAGCGAAGCATTTGAAGTCATACCAAGTTACTGTGCTTAAATAACTTGATTACTAGGCTCTGTGAAAGTTCAAGTGGCGGGCCGCTCTCAGGCTCTGAGCAAAGTTTTTACGTAGTAATTTAGAACGTTTTCATATTGTTTCAGTCTTGGTTTGTCTTTCCTAGGATGGTCAAGGGCACGGTATGAGCCAAGATCTGCGAGCTCGAGCGTCCCGTGTGGCTTCCTTGTGCAACACGCCCGTGCCCAGGGAATGCTGGACCTTGCTCGAGCTGTGGGAAGGGTTGGCCTAGCCAACGTTGTTAATATTAATATAAAAGTTACAACCCGGCCACAATTTTTGCCAGCCGAAGTTGAATCACGGTTACCGTCAATTGTCCAGTGGATCGTCACACACAGTAAATATTAACTCCCTGAGGAACTATGCTAACAACTTACATGCCTAAATAACTCCCTGAAGAACCGTCAGGCTATGCCACTACTTCGATGCCGCCCTCAAACAAACTTATTTCTGGTGGTTTTTTACCACAGCTACTATTTTATGGTTGGGTTTGCTCTGTCAATTTCCTTTTTGCTCTGTCAATTTCCTTTTTCACCCATATCCACTATGATTTTTCTAACTGGCAGTGCAGTTTCCCTTGCACTTTAGCTCAAACACAATATCATCCGCTACCCGGCCACATAAATAAAACGAACTTCCCTCCACAAAAACATATCTCAAAACTCACATCGTGAGCGGCACAGCAGAGTCATATGCACTGCACCAAGGCACCATTCACGTTTGACAGATTAGACAGGGTCTGGTTGGTGGTCGATCAGGCTATGGGACTGTGACTTCGGAAATCGCGCGCGTAGGATTAGGAGACGGGGACTTTCCGAGTGTTAGTTCACGATCTTCGGGCAACATTAAGTCTTGGAACTTAGCCCACATGAAGCACAAGCCTTTAATCTGTTGGATGGCTCTTGGTATGATTTAATTTTCAGGAAATAGTTATTTAATAACAGGGGTTTACCAGACCACGAGTGACCGTGCTCACCCCTTGGCATAAGATTAGGTAAGTACTAGTGTTAATTCAAGTGAAAGGGCAAGGGCTGGGTAAAGGGTAGGGCATGTGTACGGTCTCCAGGGCTTGTGAGCTGTGCTCACGACGAAGGTTCTGAGGTAGAAGTTTGTGGTGTAGAATTGGTTTAGGTTGTGTTGTATTGCGTAGTAAAGTTGAAGTGGAAGGATGAGTAGTACGGTCAGAGTGAGAAAATTACAAGCTGACTCCTATGGGTAAAAAAGGCCACTCAGGGAAATGCATTTGTAAAAAGGGAAACATTTCCAGTGCACCCACTGCGTGAAAATATTACTGACGACATTCAAGAGAAAAAAAAAAAATAGTTTTTGGATTTTGGTTGGAATTTTAATTTTGGTTGGAATTTCCATTTTGGTTGGAAATTTGAATTTTTCAAATTAACGGCTATATTCGTCCGCAAAATATAGTAAATTTTCGCGAAATGTTACAGTTAAATTGGAAAATTTGAATTTTTGACACAAAAATGAAAAACTGACACAAAATTAAAATTCCAACCAAAATCGAAAAACTATTATTTTTTTTTCTCTTGAATGTCGTCAGTAATACTGGGAAAGTGAAAAAAAGTTTGAAACTTAGCACAGTAAATTGTATTGTATTATAGTAAGTTAATAGTTCCTCGATGATTTAATTAATCGAGCCCGATCGAGCATGGATAGCTCTTGGGATGGTGGACAATTGGCTAGGATTCCCCAGTTTAAGCCTCCGCCGGTACTGACGAGATTATACAAACTTGAAGATGTAGTCTCCGTTGGTGATGATTACTTCAAGAATTGAGATCGAGCGATCTCAAAGGAGGGGGAAGGGGTGCTATGTAACACCCACGGTATACTACATCGTTTTTACGCTACTGGTTTTACGCCGGGGAATTCACTCGTGAAAGTGATTCCTTGTTATTAATATTAAATGTTTTATAACTTGAGATGAACTTATGATTCTTATTACATTTCCGAGCGGTTTTGATCAATAGTACTTCGGTGGTTTTAATCAGTTGTATTAGGATAAAGGGATATGGAAGGGAAGCTGGGAAGCTTAAACCGTGACCCGATGATACGGACTTAAATCCTATATTTTACACTTAACAGTTTACCGGAGTGGGAGAGGTTATCAGGCCCCGATGTATGTTACACCAAGTTGTAGCATCCTAATGGATTAGCAACTGTAGTAACCGTTTAAATATATGGATTATTTTCATGGAAATTCCGTGAAATGTGGTCGTTTTTCCCGTGACTGGGAATTTATGGCTAAATCAAGGGAAATTGCACTTATGAGTTGTTGTTTGTGGTATGTCAAGTTTTGGCGTTTGTGCAGGTTACGGACGTAACGCATCGTGTCAGTTGACCCGTGTCAAAGGTACAATCCGTTTTTAGCGGTTTTTCCCTTTGGCTTTTGAGCTCGTAAGGGTTAGACCTCTGATCTTAATACTGCGAGTCCAGTCTCTCAAACAAAACAGCAAGCAGCAAGCAGCCAAAGGACAGTGGGGCAAGCCAAGCCAAGAAGAAGAAAAGGCAGCGGAAAGCACGGAGTGGCAGTACTGACGCTGGCGGGGAAGCTGGCCCGACCTCTAAGAGGAAAAAGAAGGGAACTCTCACTCTCTCTCTCTCTCTCTCTCTCTCTCTCTCTCTCTCTCTCTCTCTCTCTCTCTCTCTCTCTCTCTCTCTCTCTCTCTCTCTCTTTCACTGAACCATTAGGACTTCTGATAACAGAAGAACATTTACTTTTCGTAGAGCTG
>WBZZ01003828.1:220000-225000 GCA_019918135.1 Paulinella micropora | reverse complement strand
TTCCATTCGGTTGTAGTGGAAGGTACATGACGAGCTGAAAGCGAGCTCTATACCATATCCTTGATGTTTCGAGAGAAAAAGAGAGGGAGAGAGAGAGAGAGAGAGAGAGAGAGAGAGGGAGAGAAAGATAGAGAAAGAGAGAGAAAGAGAGATGACAGGGGAAAGGGGCTTGTGGTGTGTGTGTGTGTGTGTGTGTGTGTGCGTGTGTGTATGTGTGTGTGTGTGTGGGGGGGGAGAGGGGGGGAGGGGAGAGGGGGTGGAAAGAGGAATCAAAGAGAGCGGTTAAAGAGAGTGTGATAGCTACGGAGAGCGCCGAGAGGACAGGAGGACGGAAAATTAACGCAAGAGTGAGAAGGAGCAATCTGTGAGACTGCAAGAATGATTCCCTATCTGTAGCGACCAGGTTCACGTATGTGAGTGCGGATGTATGTTTGTCGAGAGTAGAAACGGCATTGTGCTTTTCTTATTACTGTTACAGTATTATCTGAATTTTCCTCGCTGTGAAGGACTAACCGTTGTCACCATGGTTATGGTCATCATTTTCTGCCATGGCAATGGTTAAGGTCATGTTGAGTCCAAGCGTAGCGCACGTGCTTTTCCACACAGTTTCCTCCTCAATGACATAGCCATGATGATCACCATCGTCCGACTGGATGCGAGTCCACGTCATATTGCCTACAACATGAAATTCAACTGAGATAAGATTGTCGCCTGTGTATCTATCTATCTATCTATCTATCTATCTATCTATCTATCTATCTATCTATCTATCTATCTATCTATCTATCTATCTATCTATCTATCTATCTATCTATCTATCTATCTATCTATCTATCTATCTATCTATCTATCTATCTATCTATCTATCTATCTATCTATCTATCTATCTATCTATCTATCTATCTATCTATCTATCTATCTATCTATCTATCTATCTATCTATCTCTATCTATCTATCTATCTATCTATCTATCTATCTATCTATCTATCTCCATACGCCTATAAGTCACATGCCGAAATAGCGACGGGAAGCACAATCCTGTTCCCTCAGGGTGCCCTTTCTCGCTTGTTGAGCCCGGAATAAAACCCACAGTGCTCTGTCGGTTTATGCTAGACTGTCGATGTCACAGTCTCGAAACTCCATCTGCTTACTGGGCCCTCTGTAATGGAGGTGGGAGCTCGTTCTGCAAGGGGCGCTTATGGAACGAGCCCTGGCCCCGCCTGGTACTAGGGAGCTTTGGTATCGCCTGTATCAGTCCCTTCCGTGCAAACATCACGGCTTAGCTGGGCATCGGGTTAATACTTTACCCACAGACTTCCTTGGTTGACGAAATCAGAAGCTCCTTTTTTCTGACATTAGTCGATATCTCATCTATCTATCTATCTATCTATCTATTATCTATCTATCTATCTATCTATTATCTATCTATCTATCTATCTATCTATCTATCTATCTATCTATCTATCTATCTATCTATCTATCTATCTATCTATCTATCTATCTATCTATCTATCTATCTATCTATCTATCTATCTATCTATCTATCTATCTATCTATCTATCTATCTATCTATCTATCTATCTATCTATCTATCTATCTATCTATCTATCTATCTATCTATCTATCTCTATCTATCTATCTATCTATCTATCTATTCTATCTATCTATCTATCTATCTATCTATCTATCTATCTATCTATCTATCTATCTATCTATCTATCTATCTATCTATCTATCTATCTATCTATCTATCTATCTATCTATCTATCTATCTATCTATCTATCTATCTATCTATCTATCTATCTATCTATCTATCTATCTATCTATCTATCTATCTATCTATCTATCTATCTATCTATCTATCTATCTATCTATCTATCTATCTATCTATCTATCTATCTATCTATCTATCTATCTATCTATCTATCTATCTATCTATCTATCTATCTATCTATCTATCTATCTATCTATCTATCTATCTATCTATCTATCTATCTATCTATTCTATCTATCTATCTATCTATCTATTCTATCTATCTATCTGTCTATCTATCTATCTATCTATCTATCTATCTATCTATCTATCTAATCTATCTATCTATCTATCTATCTATCTATCTATGGAAGTCTGAAGACGGGAAAGCATACCGCACTCCTGCTGCATCGCACTTCCTTCGTCCAGGTGCACTTCGTTCTCCTTGCACAGCAAATATACAGATTCACATAAAAGCATTCACTGCCAATTACCTAGGTAATTACCCTTGTTGTTGTTAGCTTCCCGGGGAAATTCCAAATTCAGGGACTTTCCCCGGGAAGCCAACCACATCAAGGGTAATTACCTAGGTAATTGGCGGTGAATGCTTTTATGTGATTGTACAAAGTATATGCTTAGGCTATAAAAATTGTATGTACATCTGCATGTTAGTACACATGTATGTACACATTAACGTCTGATTGTGGGTATCTAGGCGATGAATATACGTCGATGTACATTTTCACCAACCCTTGACTGGGATTTTTCACGGGCTATGATATGTACTTATCCATATTATATACTTGCATACTAATTATAGACTCGTACATCATTGCCTTATACTTTTGTATATAACATACATAGATCAAATATTAGTGCGAAAACCGTTGGTTTTGTGTGTGTGTCTGTTTTGTGTGTGAGCTATATCTTTACACTCCTTTCCTGCTCCTGCAATTTTCCTTGAAAATTTCAGTGTGATTATGTGTGTATGTGTGTGTATGTGTGTGTGCATGCATGATATATATATATATATATATATATATATATAGAGAGAGAGAGAGATTGTGTGTGTAGGTAACAAGAAAAGGGCAGTCGTGAGGCACAAAAGGTTGTAAGAACGATGTAGCAACACATAAAAGCATTCACCGCAAATTACCTAGGTAATTACCCTTGTTGTGGTTAGCTTCCAGGGGAAATTCCGAAATTTAGGGAATTTCCCCGGGAAGCCAACCACATCAAGGGTAATTACCTAGGTAATTGGCGGTGAATGCTTTTATGTGCAAATTTAGAATAGCCTCAAACAGCAGAAAAAAAACGATATTAGTGTCATTGAACAATTGAAACAGGGAGGAAGCGACTTCGACAGAGAGCAAACGATAATAGCGTGACCTCATGCAGCGACAAACAGCAAAATTATATTCAAGAATGCAAACCATGAGTGAGGCGGAGAAAGGAAAATTGCAATAGCGAGGAAGAAGCTTAGCAGGATAGAAAATGCAAGTTAGAGTAGAACAAGACAGCATAAGTGACATGTTTGAATGACAGGCAGCCCTGTCGAAGACATTAGGTAGCTCTGTTGAACAAAGCACAACATGAGAAAACGAGGCCGCAGAAGGAACAATATCAAAATATTTGAGGAAATTACAATAAAAGTCTGTTGGATGAGAAGATTCAGAACTGAGTAAAACAAAAAGATGAAGCTGACCTCGACGTGGAAGCTGTCTGGAATAAGAAATCTAACAACATCATCAGCGTTCAGTGTAAACACATCGCGGTGGATGCAATGGAGTGCAGAAAAAAAAAAAAAAAAAAAAAAGCAGGAAATGATCAATGAAGGCAGGGCGGCCTGGCGTAGGAGAAGCTTACAAGAAGCCGATCGTGTGTAATTTGTGTGCGTGTTTGGGGAGAGGGGGGGGGGGGGGAGGAGGGGAGGGGGAGGGTTGTCATGGTTTATGTTTCGGAGTAAACTGGTTGGGATCGAAGATAATGGGACAGGGGCGCAGACACAGTGGCAGGGGCGCAGACACAGTGGCAGGCAGCAGCAAAGTAGGAGGAGGGTGGGGGGGGGGAGGGGGGGGGGGGGAGGGGGGGTTTGCAAGTATGGAGGAAGCAGGCCGCAAAACGCGCTGCATTTGGGGTGCTTAGTGTGTGGGAAGAGACGGTGAGCGAGAGAAGGGGCGAGCGTGGTGACTGGATCTTTGTATTCACTGGAGTCGATGTGTAGTTGCAGTGACAGACGTTGGGACTGCAATTGCGGTGGAGGCTGTAAGGAGTTGGTGGGGGAATGCAGAGTCGGTGGTGACGTTGGGATGGGGTAAGGGTAGTGGAGACCTAATTGACGCATCGTCGCAGTTATGCTCATCATCAGCGGCAAGCTTGTAAGCATTTCCTTCGTTATCTACACGAAGGAGAGCATTTCAAATAACAGAGGACTTTTGCTCTTCATGTTTCAGCTTCACGTTCTTCCCTGCTTCTTTGCTTCTAGAACAACGGCTTGAGGCCTGCCTTTCAATTTGTTTCCTCCTTGCTTCCTACTTTACTTTCTACATTCAATCGTTATTTCCGAATTTCATCCTCTTTCATTACCCTTTTGTGGTGTTACCCTTTTGTGATGTCTTCATGCTAAAGTTAACTTGTGATTCATCCTTTCCTTTTCTGAGACTCCTTCGTTCCTTGCTTCCTCATGATTCTGTCTTCTTTTCTTTCTTCTATCTTTTCATCATTTTCTTTTCTTTTTCTTATTTTTGTTTACAGCATCGCTCTCTTTTACGCTATTTGTGCCTTTCCTCCAACTTGGTTTTGCTTTTGCAAATAATCTATTTCTTGTATCTCCTGGAGCCTCCACTCACCGCTCTCCTTCCCTTTCTGATCTTTTTCCTCGCCTCTCTCTCCTCTGAGAGAGAGAGAAAGAGAGAATTTTATTTTCTCTCTCTCTCTCTCTCTCTCTCTCTCTCTCTCTCTCTCTCTCTCTCTCTCTCTCTCTCTCTCTCTCTCTCTCTCTCTCTCTCTCTCCTCCTCCTCCTCCTCCTCCTCCCTCCCTCCCTCCCCCCCCCCCCCCCCCCCCCCCCCCCCCCCCCCCCCCCCCCCCCCCTCCCCCTCTAATCTCTGCTCTCCTCTCTCCTATGAACCGTTATGATTGCCGCGATCATGCCCTTCATGACTTCCAAGAGCTGATGCGAATGTCAATATTTCCAGCATTGGAATCATCAAAAACATTGCCAGACCCAGTCTTAGTGGAAACTTAG
>WBZZ01003828.1:205000-207500 GCA_019918135.1 Paulinella micropora | reverse complement strand
CTGTCTATCTGTCTATCTGTCTATCTATCTATCTATCTATCTATCTATCTATCTATCTATCTATCTATCTATCTATCTATCTATCTATCTATCTATCTATCTATCTATCTATCTATCTATCTATCTATCTATCTATCTATCTATCTATCTATGGCATGCACGTCATGTATGTTATGTGCGTAATATTATGTTATGTTATGTTATGTTATGTATGTCATGCATGTAGGTAGGTAGATAGATAGATAGATAGATAGATAGATAGATAGATAGATAGATAGATAGATCATGTATGTTACCCTCTCTATTAATTCTCCCCGAAAATAGAGGTAATGTTAATGCATATATTCATAACATTACATGACATACATGTCATACATAACATACATAACATACCACTATTCTGGGGGAGGATTCATAGAGAGGGTGAGAGGGGGGGGGGGGGGTGATAGTATGGGGAGAGAGAGAGAGAGAGAGAGAGAGAGAGGAGGAGGAGGAGGAGGAGGAGGAGGGAGGGGAGGGGAAAGGGGGGGGGGGGGGGGATGCCATGCATGACATGCATGACATACATAACATGATATAACATAATATTACGCACATAACATACATAACATACATAACATACATGTATGTATGTACGTATGTAATGTATGTATGTATGTAATGTTATCTATGTAATGTCATGAATATATGTATGTATGTATGTACATATATACATATATATATATACATATATATATATACACACATATATATATATCTATATCAAAATCTATATCTATATATACGTAATGTACGTATGTATGTATGTATGTATGTATGTATGTATGTATGGTAGGGAGATACGTTGCTGGTTTCGATTGTTGGACCGGGCGCCGCGGCCTCGTCATTTGTGGCTGACAAATATATTGGCGGATTCCAGGACATCCGGGCTATGCAGGTTTTTAATATTATTAATTGTTGTTGTTGTTATTATTATTATTATTTTTATTATGATTTTTATTATGATTATTATGATTATTATTATGATTATTATTATGATGATTATTATTATTATTATTATTATTATTGTTATTATCATTATTATTATTATTATTATTATTATTATTATTATTATTATTATTTATGGACACCGTGATAGCCCAGTGGTCAAGTTCTACCATCTGGGCCCTGTCGCCAGTTCGATTCCCGTCGGTGCCACCAGTATTTTCATTGAACATACCGGTCTATTTCTGGACCAGTATTTTCATTGAACATACCGGCCCGTCTGGAAGTGTTGGAACTGCCCTTGCGGGGGTGTCATTAGAGCTTATCGTCAATTCTTCGTACTCCCCTCACGGGTGAGACGATGGAGGCGCATGTGCAGAAATGCATCAGCCATTGACAGAGAAGCACTATTATTATTATTATTATTATTATTATTACTGTTATTATTATAATCCCTGCAAGGTGTTGGGAGTAGGGGTTGGGAGTTGGGGGGTGGAGGGGGGGGGGGGGGGGGGGGGGGGTTGGGGGCGGGGGGGGGGGGGAGGGATTGGGGGGGGGATACCCCCCCCCCCCCCCCCCCGCCCCACCCTCCCACCTCGCGTTTCCTTACCCTTTTCAGAATAGATCATGGTTTGTGTGAAACAGGAGAAGTTGGAGCTCATATTTGCAGGGTGGCTAACCTCAGACTCAATCTTGATGCTGACATAATTTTTCTGGAATTCACGCAAATATTTGCGATAGGGGAGTGAGTGTCCTGAATGCCAAAATTTCGTGTTTTTGTGGAAGTTCTTGCCGGTACCTCCGGCAATGGAAACTACTACTACTACTACTACTACTACTACTACTACTACTACTATACTACTACTACTACGACTACGAAACTACTACTACTACTACTACTACTACTATTACTACTACTACTACTATTACTACTACTACTACTATTACTACTACTACTACTATTACTACTACTACTACTATTACTACTACTACTACTACTACTACTACTACTACTACTACTACTACTAATAATAATAATAATAATAATAATGATAATAATAATAATCATAATAATAATAATAATCATAATAATAATAAGAATGATAATAATAATAAGTAGGAGCGAGTGTGTGGGGACGACCTCCACTATTATTATTATTATTATTATTATTATTATTATTATTATTATTATTATTATTATTATTGCCATTAGCTGCATCAGTACGCCTCAGATATAGTAAATCTGCCTTGGAGTGTTGACTGTGACATATTTGAGGGAAATCCCGATGAAAAAACCTAGTCACACTTGCTAAACAGAGTTCCAGCCCAATGGCCTCAAGACGTTAAACTGTGACGCCAACTCATAACCCTTTGGTGGTAGATGCTGGGGAGGAGGGTCGTTGCGCGCGTAAAAGATCTTAAACTCCGCATATGCTGGTTGATAGCCCAGGACCCAGCAGACACCAGATTGTTATGGGTGGGGTTTGAGGCAGCTCTAGCAACCGCGCTTGGTGTA
>WBZZ01003828.1:120000-122500 GCA_019918135.1 Paulinella micropora | reverse complement strand
TGACTACACAATCCCTCAAAACTCCCCGTGTACTTCCGGACGTAGCCCTTGCCTGCACAATGGGGTCTGTGTTCCGGCCGGCCCGGGGGGCGGGCCGTCAGCGATATCTGGTGGCGGGCTGTACGTGTGTGTTTGTCCGTTATCTCTGGCCGGCGGGGCCGCCTGGGCGGGTTTCCACTGTGAGGTGGTGGCAAGGTAATGTCATAGATAGATAGATAGATAGATATCTATCTATCTATCTATCTATCTATCTATCTATCTATCTATCTATCTATCTATCTATCTATCTATTTATCTATCTTTCCACTGTGAGGTGGTGGCAAGGTATATGGTCATATACGTATATCTATCTATCTATCTATCTATCTATCTATCTATCTATCTATCTATCTATCTATCTATCTATCTATCTATCTATCTTTCCACTGTGAAGTGGTGGCAAGGTATATGTCATAGACGTCTATCTATCTATCTATCTATCTATCTATCTATCTATCTATCTATCTATCTATCTGTCTATCTATCTTTCCACTGTGAGGTGGTGGCAAGGTATTTTACATACGTATACATTTTTACATTTACATTTTACATTTTACATTTTACATTCTACTTTTTACATGTTTACATTTTACATGTACATTCACACATATATTATTTCTATGTAGTGATCCCTGCGCGGCCCGGCCGTGTCTGAACGGGGGCGAATGCCAATCTGTCCTTTCCACCCTATCGGATTCTTTTATTTGCAGTTGCCCGCCGGGCTATTCCGGTTCATACATACGTAACACTACATACATAACACTACATACATAACACTACATACATAACACTACATACCTACCTACCTACCTACCTACCTACCTATCTATCCATCTATCTATCTACCTACCTACCCGACCTACCTACCCTACGTACCTACCCTACCTGCCTACCTACCTACCTACCTACCTACCTACCTACCTACCTACCTACCTTCCTACCGACCTACTAACCTACCAACCCTACCCTACCCTACCCTGCCTACCTACCCTACCTACCCTACCCTACCTACCCTGCCCTACCTACCTATCTACCTGCCTACCTACCAACCCTACCCCACCCTACCCTGCCCACCTACCTACCTACCCTACCTACCTACCTACCTACCCTACCCTACCCTACCTACACTACCTACCTACCTACCTTCCTACCAATCCAACCCTACCCTACCCTACCTACCTACCTACCCTACCTACCTACCTATCTACCAACCTACCTACCTACCTACCTACCTACCTACCTATCCTACCCTACCCTACCCTACCCTACCTACCTACCTACCTACCAACCCTACCCTAACCTACCTATCTACCTACCTGCCTTCCTACCAACCTACCTACCTACCTACCTACTTACCAACCCTACCCTACCCTACCCGACCCTACCTTACCTACCTACCTACCTACCAACCCTACCCTACCATACCCTACCTACCTACCTACCTGACTACCTACCTACCTGACTACCTACCTACCTACCTACCTACCTACATACCTACCTACCCTACCTACCTACCTACCTACCCTACCTACCCTACCCTACCCTACCTACCTACCCTACCCTACCTACCACCCTACCCTCCCTCCCTCCCTCCCTACCTACCTACCTACCTACCTACCTACCAACCTACCTACCTACCTACCTACCCTACCCTACCCTACCCTACCCACCTACCTACCTACCTACCTACCTACCCTACACTACCTACCACCCTACCCTATCTACCTATCTACCTACCTACCTACCTACCAACCTATCTACCCTACCTACCTACCTAACTACCTACCCTAGACTACCCTACCCTACCCTACCTACCTACCTACCTACCCTACCTACCCTACTTACCTACCCTATCTACCTACCCTACCCTACCCTGCCCTACCCGACCCTACCTACCTACCCTACCCTACCTACCACCCTACCCTACCTCCCTACCTACCTACCTACCTGCCCTACCTACCTGCCCTACCTACCTACCTACCTACCTACCTACCTACCTGCCCTACCCTACCTACCTTGCAACCTACCTACCTACCTCTTCCAACCTACCTACCTACCTACCTACCTATCTACCTGTACCTACCTACCTACCTACCTACCTACCTACCTACCTACCTACCTACCTACCTACCTACATACATGCATACATACATACATACATACATACCTCCCTCCCCTCCCTCCCTCCCTCCCTCCCTCCCTTCCCCCTCCCTCCCTCCCTCCCTCCCTCCCTTCCTTCCTCCCTCCCTCCCACCCTCCCTCCCTCCCTCCCTACCCTCCCTCCGTTCCTACCCTCCCTCCCTCCCTCCCTCCTTCCTTCCTCCCTTTCTTCCTCCCTCCTCCCTCCATCCCTCCCTTCCCTCCCTCCTTCCTCTCTTCCTCCCTCCCTCCCTCCCTCCCCCCTCTCTCCCTCCCTCCCTCCCTCCCTTCCACCCTCCCTCCCTCCCTCCCTCCCTCCCTT
>WBZZ01003828.1:110000-112500 GCA_019918135.1 Paulinella micropora | reverse complement strand
GTATGCATGTATGTATGTATGTGTGTGTGTGTGTATGTATGTGTGTATGTATGTATGAAATATGTATGTATGCATGTATGTATGTATCTATGTATCTATGTATCTATGCATCTATCTATGTATCTATGTATGTATGCATGTATGTATGTATGTATGTATGTATGTATGTATGTATGTAGCGCTGAATTCTTCTGCAGCACCCTCGTATCTATCTATCTATCTATCGTATAGACACACATAGACACATACACACATAAACACATACACATGTATACGCAGGAAGGCGCAGGAGCTGGATGAGTCAGAGACCTATCTATCTATCTATCTATTTATCTATTTATCTATCTATCTGTCTATCTAGCGTTGAAGTCCCCCCCCACTCTCCATTCCTAGATTGCCTTTTTCTTCAACGACCTACCTCCTCTTCTTTTTTCCAGAACACAGTCTACCCGTGATTCCCATCCCTGACACATGCACAGTACACAAATCGCTGTTTGATGTGAAACTGCGTTCCTTTGCAAGGACTACATTCCTTTTGCGATATCTCATCTATCTATCTATCTATCTATCTATCTATCTATCTATCTATCTATCTATCTATCTATCTATCTGTCTATCTAGCGTTGAAGTCACCCCCGACACCTATGTATCCCAGCCTTATTCCGAAAAAGGTCTATCTATCTATCTATCTATCTATCTATCTATCTATCTATCTATCTATCTACCTACCTACATACCTACTTACCTACTTACCTACCTCTACCTACCTACCTACCTACCTACCTACCTACCTACGTATCTTACCTACCTTCTTACCGACCTGCCTACCTACCTACCTGCCTACCTACCTGCCTTCCTTCTACCTTTCTACCTACCTACCTACCTACCTATCTTACCTACCTACCTTTCTACCTACCTACCTACCTACCTACCTACCTTTACACCTACCTATATACCTACCTGCCTACCTACCTACCTACCTACCTACCTACCTACCTTTACAACTGCCTATATACCTACAGGCAGACCAGCCACGCAGACCATCTATCAATCTACCTACCTACCTACCTACCTACCTACCTACCTACCTAACTACCTAACCTACTTAACCTACCTAAGCTACATAACCTACCTAACCTACCTAACCTACCTGTCTATCAATGTATATTATCTATTTATCTATCTATCTATCTATCTATCTATCTATCTATCTATCTATCTATCTATCTATCTATCTATCTATCTATCTACCTACCTACCTACCTACCTACCTATCTATCAATCTATCAATCTATCTATCTATCTATCTATCTATCTATCTATCTATCTATCTATCTATCTATCTGGTGCTCAAAACACTTGGACTAACGGCTTCCTTTTCTTTCTCTTCTTCCTTATCCTCCCACTCTCCATTCCTAGATAGCCTTTTTCTTCAACGTCCTTCCTCCTCTTCTTTTTCCAGAACACAGTCTACCCGTGATTCCCATCCCGGACACATGCACAGTACACAAATTATTGTTTGATGTGAAACTGCGTTCCTTTGCAAGGACTACATTCCTTTGCGACATCTCATCCATATGTGACCCCGTCGCGGCGATAAAGCGCGGCAACCAAACCTTTCTCCTTTTTCTTCTTGGGCTGACAACCCTGGCTTAAACGAAGAGGCTTGCTTCCCCTAAGTTAAGCCGTAAGTTACAAAAACTACATGCGAAAACCTACCGACGCACCGCTATTCCCTCCGGAGTGGCCGCCGTCACCCTCCCAGTGCGTGCTCTGCACCGCCTGAACCCCCTGGAGAAGATTTTGCTCATGTTCACCCTTACGAAGACCTTTCGGGCCTCCTCGAAAAGAAGAGCCCAAAAGCGCACGTCCATCCGGACTACAAGTCGCAACCCGGCATTATCAACCTGGATTCCACCCACTGTGTTGACGCCGAGACATACTCCCATTTCGTCCATCGGACAAGAAGTGCCCCGAAAGAACCAACCGAAAGAAGAAAACGCCTGGTATTGCCATCAACACCAAGCGAATGGAAAGGCATTGAAGAAGAACTCCAATCCGCATTCCCTCTCATCCTCCCCTCCTCTCTCATCAAATGCCTGTCATGTGACGAAGCAGTAGCGAAATTTGAAAGATATCTCTACGACTTCATATCACAACGGGTAACAAAAACACAAGAACAAACTCATGAGCGAAAAAAACCGCCACGTAATCCGGCTCCAAACAGAACTCACGCAGAACCGACAACAAAAACTGATCCAAAAGAGACATCTGCGAGATCTCAAAAGGGCAGGTTCAATTCCAGCTGCTGTTGCAAAAAGCCTGCAAAAAACTTGGCGAGTATTATTGAAGACCGGTAACCGCCTCCGCCGTCGTCTCAAGGAAGCAACAAGCTATCCTCCTGCGTAGCTCGTTGCTCTTTTGCGATTTATCGCTCCTGTGCAGTCAAAAATTGGACTAATCTTCCTCTAGTCCGTATTGGTGACTGCATTCCATCATA
>WBZZ01003828.1:40000-42500 GCA_019918135.1 Paulinella micropora | reverse complement strand
AGGTAGATAGGTAGATAGGTAGAGGTAGATAGGTAGGTAGGTGGATAGGTAGATAGGTAGATAGACCCCGCCTTGATGACCAGGATACGCAAGATAGATAGATAGGTAGATAGGTAGATAGGTAGATAGGTAGATAGTAATAATGATGACACGTTTGATGGTTGGTATATTTGTGTTAGATTGGTAGATAGGTAGATAGGTAGATAGGTAGATAGGTAGATAGGTAGATAGACCCGCCGTGATTACCAGGATACGCGAGGTAGATAGATAGGTATATAGGTAGGTAGGTAGGTAGGTAGATAGGTAGATAGGTAGATAGTAATAATGATGACACGTTTGATGGTTGGAATATTTGTGTTAGATAGGTAGATAGGTAGATAGGTAGATAGACCCCGCCGTGATGACCAGGATACGAGGTAGATAGACAGGTAGGTTGATAGGTAGGTAGGTAGGTAGATAGGTAGATAGGTAGATATGTGGCACACGGAAGGAGAGGCAAAGGAGAAGGAGGAGGGAAAGGAGGGGGAGGAGGGAAAGGAGGGGGAGGAGGGAAAGGGAAGGAGGGGAATAATATTAACGAGGAAGATTCTGAAGAGGAATGAGGGCAGTGAGAAGGAGAATGAGGAAGAAGAGAAGGAGATAAATAGATAGAGCGAATAGATCGATGGGTAGGCAGGTAGCTAGATAGGTAGATGCATCGACCAGTTAGCTTGAGACCGCGCTGTGACAGCGAGAAGGAGGGAGAAGAAGGAGAAGAAGGAGAAGGAGCAGATGGAGAGGGAGAAGGAGAAGGAGAAGAAGGAGAAGGAGGAGGAGAAGGAGGAGGAAAAAGAGAAGGAGAAGGAGAAGGAGAAGGAGAGAAGGAGAAGGAGGAGGAGGAGGGTACGAGGTCGAAGAAATAGATAGATCGATGGGTAGGTAGGTAGGTAGGTTGGTAGGTAGGGAGATAGATAGACAGACAGATAGATAGATAGATAGATAGATAGATAGATAGATAGATAGATAGATAGATAGGTAGATAGATAGATAGATAGATAGATAGATAGATAGATAGATAGATAGGCAGGTAGGTAGGTAGATAGATAGATAGATAGATAGATAGATAGATAGATAGATAGATAGATAGATAGATAGATAGATAGATAGATAGATAGATAGATAGATAGGTAGATAGGTAGGTAGGTAGGTAGGTAGGTAGGTAGGTAGGTAGGCAGGCAGGCAGGCAGGCAGGCAGGGAGGTAGGGAGGTAGGGAGGTAGGTAGGTAGGTAGGTAGGTAGGTAGGTAGGTAGGGAGGGAGGGAGGGAGGGAGGGAGGGGGGGAGGGGGGTAGGTAGGTAGGTAGGTAGGTAGGAAGATAGGTAGATAGGTAGATAGTAATAATAATGACACGTTTGATGGTTGTCATGTTTGTGTTACCAACAGGGTTGATAGATAGATAGATAGATAGATAGATAGATAGATAGATAGATAGATAGATAGATAGATAGATAGATAGATAGGTAGATAGATAGATAGATAGATAGATAGATAGATAGATAGATAGATAGATATAGATAGATAGATATATAGATAGATAGATAGATAGATA
Source organism: Paulinella micropora (assembly GCA_019918135.1). NCBI lineage: Eukaryota > Cercozoa > Imbricatea > Euglyphida > Paulinellidae > Paulinella > Paulinella micropora. The sequence goes on along the minus strand of WBZZ01003828.1, from coordinate 40,912 downwards.
TATAAATAGATAGATAGATAGATAGATAGATAGATAGATAGATAGATAGATAGATAGATAGATAGATAGATCGATAGATAGATATATAGATAGACTGAGTGTAGGGTAAGACATAACTATAACACTATCGATTTAACTAGAAACTAGAACTAGAACCAGAACCATAACTCTTTTACTATCCACTAACAGGGTTTAGTGCAAGATGAGAAGAATCTGATCATCACCCGCTGTGGGATCTTAAAGAGCAAAGCAAAACAGAACTGGGTCTCTCTATCTCTCTCTCTCTCTCTCTCTCTCTCTCTCTCTCTCTCTCTCTCTCTCTTATTATCCCGCGCTGCGGTATTTTAAAGAGCAAATTAAAAAATCTCTCTCTCTCTCTCTCTCTCTCTCTCTTTCTGTGTTATTATTTTTTATCATTATTTTTTTTGCATAAAATGCCTTATTATCAGGTGCGAAGTTATCTTAAGAGAGAGAGAGAGAGAGAGAGAGAGAGAGAGAGAGAGAGAGAGAGAGAGAGAGAGAGAGAGAGAGAGGGAGAGAGAGAGAGAGAGAGAGAGATAGAGAGTGTATGTGTGTGTGTGTGTGAGAGAGAGAGGGAGAGAAAGAGAAAGGAGAGAGAGAGAGTGTGTGTGTGTGTGTGTGTGTGTGAGAGAGAGAGAGAGAGAGAGAGAGAGAGGGAGAGAGAGCGTCATCTTAGAGATAGGCGCGTCGGGTGGAACAGTCGTGATTATTATCATTATTATCATTGTCATCATTATCATTATCATCCTCATCGTCATCATCCTCATCATCATCATCATCATCCTCATCATCATCATCATCATCATCATCATCATCATCTCATTCTTGATAGCCAATTGGAAGACTAATCATTATCATCATCATTATCATCATCATCATCATCATCTCATT
>WBZZ01003827.1:25000-61001 GCA_019918135.1 Paulinella micropora | reverse complement strand
CAGACAAAGAAGAAGAAGAAGAAGAAGCAGGAGGATGAGGAGGAAGAGGATTGAATGAAGGAGGAGGAGAGATTGAATGAAGGTGGAGGAGGAGAAAGCGGACAAGACGACGAAGAAGAAGAAGGAGAAGAGGAGAGGAGGAGGAAAGAGATAAGGAAGAGAAGAAGGAGGAGGGAAGGGATAGGAGGAGGAGGAGATGAAGGAGGAGGAGGAGATGAAGGAGTAGGAGGAGGAGTAGAAGAGGGCTGGGATGATGAAGGAAGATATGGAGGAGACGAAGATGAAGGAGGATTTGAACAAGAAGAGACGGGAGGAGGAGGAGCATATGGTAATCCCTTACCACCTGCCTACACGGGAGGAGGAGGACGAAAAATGATCGACTTGATTCATAGTGATGGAGAGGAGATCACAGTGGAGGAACAACAGTGGGTGCAAGACCACTATGACCTCACTAAAGAAGAGTTTGATAACAAGATGGGGGTAGAGAAGGATACCTATGTGTGGATCCCTCAGGATCAAAGAAGAGAGAAAAGTCGTGCTAAAAAGGATGTCTATATCCTATTATCAAACACAGCACAGCTCCTCGGCAAACTGGTCTCTGATCCAGAAGAGAGAAAGAAGATACAGCATATCAAGTTTGGGGACACACACACCCACCTTGAATTACTCGATGCTATCTTTGGGGTGTACACTCAAACCCTGATTTGGGAACGTACATACGGCCCACGATGTGAGGGTTACCTCCAGTACACAAACCCAAGAGCAACGGCCAGATTCCTCGCGACTGGTCAGGAGGCAGTCGATGTAACAAAAATGAAGACCAATCTGGGTTCGAAAAAACTCGAGTGGCATATTTCATTTTTTTACAATGGAAATAAAGGCCTTGGAGGAGGGGAAGGCAGAGATGGAAAAAAGCATTAAGGCAGCAGGAGAAACTCATCCTGTGATTGATGAGTTAGAGAAGACCGACAGAGTTCTGACCAAGATCAGACTGTTGATGGGTGCGTTACTGCACAAGGAGGCATGGAAGAGATGGATTCCTACCAAGGATCACTCTGTCCTTAAATCACTTAGTAACGCACCACCGGTCGCCAACAAAGCAGGTGTTGACCAATATGTGGAGAAATATAATTTTCTCAGATCTGCTTCTGAATTGGTGGCCTTTATCACTCATGCTCAAAAGCTGGTGATATCTGAGAAGAAGAAGGCGAAAGAGAATGAGGAGTTCGAGAAGACGATGAGACTGGAAAGAATGAAAGCAAAAGTGAGTGGTGCAAAGACACACCCTCCGACATATTTGACCCCACCAGCTCCTGCCCACCAGCCCACCAGCCCCTGCACCCTCGGGCTCAACTACGGTGGTGGTCACAAACACGGAGAAGAAGGACAGACAGAAACATCATAAATGCCTTCAAGGGGAAGAAAGGAGGAGTGGCAAGTCTCATGCTATATGCCAAGACGAGCTCAGACAAAGACTCTGATGCTTCGCTTTTGAGCAAGCTCAAAGAGATCAATGCCTGCATGAAGGCTTTTCCTTGCGACGAAACGCAGGAATACGAGGCCCTTGTTACTGTTTTTGACCAATCTCTAGTCTCGGAGGGATTTGATCTGACACAGTACAAGTTTTTGAGAAAGAAGGAGGAGATTAAGAGAAACAATGCAACAGGCCTAGACGCTCAGTGTGAACTGGCGGTGGCCACACTCATTTCATATTTTCAATCTCATGGATACCAGCATCTCTGCACTGGTACTCTCATAGGATTTGAAATCTTTGAGACAGTGGCGATGAGTTTGAGGAGTGCTGTTGGCTTGGCGGCGACCCTTACGGAGGTAGTTTCCTCCTATGGGCTATTCTATGGCCGCAAGTCGATCATCCTCTATTTCTTTTCGGCGTTACACACAGTTAACCCGAGTAAGCTTACTCAGCTCATACAACAATGCTCGACGTTTAGCTCAGTGAAGTCCAAGAACTTCCTCGAGACACACGTGTTCGAAAATACGGTTCAAAGCGTTGCTCCGTCAGCACTGTTTCAAGAAGTGATGAGTGCATGCTCAAACATGGACTCGCTCACGGAGGCACATACGGCACAGGCAGGCGGTGTACCTGTTGGCGCACAAGCCACGTACACAAACAGAGTTGCCGGTTGGAAGAGACAGAGAGAGCCAGACCTGAAGACCGCATGTTGGAGGTGGTTCGCGGGCTTGCAGTGTAAGGCACAGATGGAGAACAGAGACTGCTCTTTCAATCATGATAGGCAGAACCCAACAGCAAGGGCAAATTTTCTGAGCAGGACGGAAGGCAAGGAACCGGGCCTTTTCAATATGCTTCAGATTGCCGCTGTGAACGAAGGTTGGTATGCCAATATGTGTGATGATGAGGAGTTACGAGAGGCAATCATTACCTACATGAAGAGGATGAAGGAGAAGAAGGAGGAAAGGGAGAGACAAAAGAACTTAAAGGCCTCTCAAAGAGGACGAGAAGGAGGAGCAGGAGCAGGAGGACGAGGAGGAGGAGGAGGAGGACGAGGACGAGGAACATGGAGAAGAGCCTCGAGGTGGCAGGGAACCCCTCAGAGAGGAAGAGGAGGAGGTCGGGGATATATCCCTTATGGAGGGAGAGCTGTTCGAGCTCCAGCCCCCCCACCAAGAGGAGGAGGAGGCTCATGGGCAAGCTCCAACCCGAATTTCGGTCGAGCTCAGGCCTACAACACTGCCTCGGAGACCGATACGTCATCCACCCGGACACTACTCAAGGTAATCGTTTCGAGGTGGTGGAATGACTGGAGGGGGAAGAAGAGAGGAAGGAGAAGACTGTGAAGTTTAACCCTAAAGTCACAGTGCTTTCTAATGCTGTTGTGCAGACTGGGCCAACGCTTCCTCTATGTGAAAACAAAGATGTGGGTACACAGAGACTGCAGCCCCAAGGTAGTCTCATACCCGTTCATACAGCACGGTTACCAATGATAACTGATGCAAATAGGAAGGCGAGACTTGCGATGGAGGCGAGGAGGCCAATGGCAGACGTATCGCCTCGGCCAAGCAAACAACCACGAACAGACTCAATGTCTACGGTCGCGGCGGGTGGCGAGCAAAAAGACAATGTGTGTACTCAAGTACCACAAGACAATGTCGCTCACATAGTAAACGCACCAGTACCGCAGAATAATAAACAATGTTAATGAGGTGAAGCAGGAGGAGAAGAAGGAGGAGTTGAAAAACTTAGAGACAAGACTCCAAAATTTGGAACGTAAAGTTCTTGTTCTCGCAGTCAACATACACAGGCCCGATGCTCTGTGTTATACGGAACTTTATTGTGAAACATTGAAGACAATATTAAAAGTTTGTAATGATACGATGGCGAATATTAATATTGTCGGCAGGAAGTTTTTTAAATCGATACCGGGACTGGGTGGACGGAAATATGAAAAATTCGACTGGCACTCTGAAGGGAGTGGGTAGCCGGACGGTCATCACGGGAATCATCACACTGACCTTTAAATTAAAATCCGCACGAGTATACCGCATGGACCTTTATGTCGTCCCCGGTTACCACGGGTCAATATTACTATCGTATGACCAATTGGCTACGATGGGGGCTGTGATTGATTGCGCCGCACGGCGAGTGATATATGGAGTAAAAAGAGGAGAAGAGAACGATATTGATCCCTTCAACGCTACTGACTCTTATGAGGCTTATGAGCTGAGTCTAGCGACGGATCACAAAAAGATGGCCATCGCACATGAGGCACTTAAGGTGTACGTTCACCCCCTTGTCGTAAGACCGGATGAGCTGTCCTGGACCGACAATTGGGAATCCCAAGTGTGCACTGTCACAGTTCCGACATGCCATTGGGACAAAAAGTCTATTGATGACTTAATCGAGAAGCGAAAGGAGGAGATTATATGTGTCGCACAAAGAAGCCCGTCGTTGGCGAGATTCGCGGAAGGAGTAGGAACAGATGTCCATATTACTAACGGATACTGTTTCCATGCGAAAGTAGGAGAAGAAAAAAGGGAGGCGTTTGTACCAAGGAGAACGGGGCGAATCCCGGATACTCCACCAGAAACTATTAAAAGTTTTATTACTGATTTCTGGGGTGACGAGCCGACGTGGCCGCGTTCACTAACTGAAGTGAAGAAATGCTTACGGACTTTATTCGAAAATAATAAGCCGTATACTATTATCCTGCCATATAATGAGAAGGCGATATGGGCGCAGGAAATAAGGGACCGGCTTATTGATCATCCTATACCGGTACCCTCTCGCAAGCAACAGCTAGTGATGGCTTGTCGTATGGGAACTCGTGAGCAGAGCAGTGCATACAAGCGGAAGCTCAGAGACCTCGACAAGTTGAAATTGATACCGCAAGCATTCACATGCTTTGATGGTTTTTACACCCGTAAAGCTCCTTTGCAATACGCGAGACTCATTGACATGCTGGTGGAGCTCGGTAAAGATGATGAGCCGGACACGGTCACGTATGAAAAGACGGGCCTAGATGATGTCTCGGAAGAGGACTTAGGCTTGGAGGAGGACAGAGAACCCCTCAAGCAGCATAAGCAGATGTCTGATGAAGATTTTCAAGAGGCGGCGCGGAAAATATTGGAAGAAGGAGTAGGCACGGAGAAGGAGAAGGAGCTTTTAAAAGCCAAATTAGAGGCGAACAAGGAAATTTTTGACCCTCCACATGCAGGTGGTGTCAAGCCTGAAGATTTCACTGCGGTTATTTACAAAATACCGGGTGCGGAGCCGTCTTCGGCACCACGAAGGGCGAATTTGAGTATACATGAGGCGAAGATAGCGGAGGAGCTAGCAAGACAGCTGCTCAATGAGGACTTTATTGAGAGATCAACATCTCCAATAGTCTCACAACCGAGAATAGTGCCGAAGCCAGGAGGAGAATGGCGCCTGACAGTTAACTATGCTCGTGTTAACAAGGTGCTGGAGGAAGAGAGAAATCCTCTCCCGACATTAGAAGAAGGAAGGAGAGTACTGCGGAATGCAAAATTCTATTCGGTCATTGACCTTAAGAATGGCTTCTGGCAGATACCACTGGAGGAAAAGTCCAGATGGCTGACGGCGTTTGTGGTGGGTATGGAAATATATCAATGGAAAGTGCTTCCGATGGGCCTCAAGCAAGCCCCAGGACTTTTCCAGAAGGCGATGCAGAAGATGTTGAGCAGTCAGTACGATGATTTGTCTGACGGTGGCTTTATGAGAAGGCGGGGACAGAAGGCGGGAGAATATGCATTTTGCTATATCGATGACATTATCGTATACTCTAACACAATGGAGGAGCATATCGATCATTTGTCCGATATATTCAGGCGCATCGGAGCTTTTGGCCTGAAGTGCAATCTAAAGAAGTGTCAACTTGCCAAGACGAGTGTGACATACTTAGGGTACGAGATCTCCCATAATCGAGTCTCGATATCCAAAGAGAAGAGGGAGGAGATTATGAATCGACCGATACCGAAGAACCGCACTGAATTGCACTCATTCCTTGCGATGGCGCAATACTATAGCCAGTTTATACCCGATTGGGGTGCAACACGGGCTAAGTTGGAGAAAATGATAGATTTTGGAGACTTTGAGAAGTGGGACGAAGAGGCTTTGCAAGCGTTTCATGCGCTCAAAGATCTTATTTATAAAGATCCGAAAGACGGAGGACTGGTGCTAACGATGCCCGACTTTACGAAACAATTCGTAGTTGATACAGACGCATCTAAGTTTGCGATTGGGGCTGTATTACAACAAGAGGATGAGGAGAGGAAATTACGCCCAATCATGTTTATTAGTAAGAAGTTGTGTGCGGCGGAGAGAAACTATTGCACAAGGCAAAGAGAGGCGTTGGCGGTAGTATGGGCCCTCAAGAGGCTCAGAGAGTATTTGTGGGGAGGACCTCAATTTACTGTCAGAACTGATCATCATAACCTGTTATGGTTGATGAATCATGAACAGACGGGACGGCTGGCGCGGTGGCAAGCGTTCTTGTCTTGTTTCGATTTTACAATGGTCCATCTACCGGGAAAGCGAAATGTGGTCGCTGATAGCCTCTCTAGGCTAGAGTTTAACTCAGAAGTATCGGCGTTGGTGTCCACGGTGGAGATGGAAGACTTGTCCACTGACAAGGTGTATGAGGTCAGCCACATTGAGGCGATGGAGATGGCGAGTGGAGTCCGATATGACCGCACAGGTCTACGGTACAGTCCACAAGGCCCGGATCACGGGATATGTTGTGAGCTACATACCCAGGAGGACGCTGAGTGGTCCTATGAGGTATATGAGAATGCGAAGGCGAACATAAGAGAGGAAGAGGAGACGCAGGAAGTTTATGCGGAGCCTCCTCAAGAGCGGAGAAGTGACCTAGACGATGACCCGGAAAGAATCGGGGTACGGCTAGAAGATGGTACTATCCATATAGCCTCGCCTACCGCATGGAGGCAACAACAGGCTCAAAATCCGGAGTTTAAAGAACTGATACAGTTATATCAGAACCCGGATGAGCTGAAGATGACGAAAGCGATCAAAGATCAGATGAAGGAGATGGGATGGAGAGATGGTCTACTGTGGTACAAGGGCCTTCACACGGTCGCTATGCGTCACAGCCGGACAAATGGACCCTTTGGGTACCGGAGAGTCTGAGACGATTTATATTTGTCGCAGCCCACAATTGCCCACTTTTGGCGCATCCGGGTCGACAACGAACTCACATGTTCGTAGCGAGGCGATTCTGGTGGAAGAAGATGAAGGAGGAGATAGATCAGGCGGTGGATGCATGCATCCCGTGCAAGATAAACAAAACACCACTGAAGGCAAATTTCGGCCTGATTGGCGAATTTCCTCTTCATGCGGGGATGTTTGAGTTTATACACATTGATCATGTGGGACCTTTCCCAGAATCGAAGGATGGTTACAAATACCTCCTTACGGCTATTGACAGAGCCACCAACTATGTGTGGATCATCCCTGTCAAAGACGTTACCGGCAAGACGACGGCCGAGGCGCTGATCGATAGGATCATCTCACAGATCGGAGTACGAAGAAAGATATGTTCTGATCGAGGCTCGGACTTTAATAACGGGGTCATCGACAAACTATTTAAGTATTACGGGATGAAATGGCAATATGTTACTGCCTATAACCCGCGAGCAAATGGGAAAATCGAGCGGGTACACAGACCCCTCAAAGCCTCACTAAAGATGTATTGCACGAAGAAGGAGAATCAAAGAGCATGGGTCGAGGCAGCACCATCATTTGCGTTTGCAATGAACTGTCTACCCTCTACGGCGTTAGGAGGCTCGAAGAGCTCAATCTCGCCATATCAGTTAGTATATGGGCGTGAGCCTGATATCCCGACTTCGCTCCTTCACCCAAAAGACACTTGGGCGGATGCGGATGAGTTGTTTGGGATGAGACTTAGAGTGAAGATGGAGGCGGAACAAATAGTCAGGGCGCATAGAGAGGCGGAGCGCCGAAAGACTGACGCTGAAGGGGTGCGACAAGCGCACTTGGATCAGATCAAATTCCAGGTCGGGGATATTGTACTGTTGTATCATCCTCAGGTCCCGAAAGGAGTCAGCTCTAAGCTGTTCACTCACTGGAAAGGACCTTATCAGATTATGGAACAGACGGGACCTCTGAACTACAAGATCAGGGGTAGAGGGAAGGTGCAAATTGTGAATGTAAGAAGGCTGATTAAGTATGATCCCTTCTTACTGGAAGATGAATCCGTTGAGGAGGCGTTAAAACGGATGAAGGATGATTTCAAAGAGGTGCCGCCCATCCACAAGGAGGCTGGCATAGACCAAGACGATGCTTATCGGGCATCGATAGCTGAGAAGGAGGAGAGTGAGGTGGACAGTAAGGAGAAGACTGACCGCATAACCGCGGTGGGGACTCAGTCCAAGTCTCCGCGAGAGCATAGCGGAAAGAAGGAGAAGATCACAGAGGCGCAGCTAAGGAGAGCGCGGAATGATCTTATCAACGACCAACCGAGGAAGGCGATGAGGTCGATGGGATCAAAGGACGTCCACCAGGAGGAGGAGGGGACGGACACTGACCCAAACGCGGGCAACGTTGAGATTGTCCATGAGCGATGGAAGGAAGGCGATGCGATAGCAACCATCGCATGGGTGAAAAATATTTTCTATCTGATGAGACCAGCGGAACAACATGTCGCTGATGACACTCTCTCAGACTTATACTTGATGCGGGTCGTGGCGGTCCCACGACAGATGCGTGTCACACGGACACTCAAAATATCATCAGCCGCAAAGATAGTACAACCGATTCCAGTTCTGGAGAAGTATGGACCCGGTTGAGGTTCCAAAGGCAAGACATTATCTGCCAGTATATAAAGACGCAAAAAGTCTCGAGACATGGGATGATACAATTACTCCCAGAGACAAGGATTACACTGCGTGGACCATTCAGACACTGCCAAGAGGAGTGCTTGATGTCCCTTTTGAATTATCGTTGGGCGGAATCCCTAATAAGATCTGGGACATTCTCGAACAGTCAAAGTTCGATCTGACTTTTGTTGGTGGTCCTCCACCAGGCAAAGAAATCCGCGCCAGACGACGAAGGCAGTGACAAAGAAACTATTTTTCTTTATGCGTCTCAAACAAACTGGTTGATTGCCCACGGCGTATCATGATTTGATCATGCATCATCAGTTATCAATATGAATATTAAAAAGACTCAGTGATGTAACTTGGCATTCGATCGCAACATACGAGTGCGAAAGGTCGATCGACGATGATACTACACCGTATACGGGGATCGCTAGTGTATTGAGCGATGGTGTTCCCGGGTATGACCCTTTCCAAGTCCTGGGATGATATTCTCGAAAATGAAATGTTCTCTGAAACTTTCATTAAATTATTTTTTACGATAGATTATATACTGTCGTACCTGAGCACGGTCAATCTCTACTTGTGTCGGTATATCGCAGGGTCGGGTACATACACCTCGACTTCGGATATAACTATTAGGACTGGCCCCCTAATACTATATCATAGGATATCCGCCTTATACAAGGGTATGTCATTAAAAAAGACATGTACTTACGATCTCCCTGTGAATAATAATGATAATAATAAGGATAATAATAAGGATAATAATAATGATAATGATAAGAAGAAGAAGGAGATCAAAGGGGCAATCGTACTACAGCACCACGTTGCTTGTATTTTTTTATTAATAGTACGTTTGTTCTTGACATACTGCCGAGAAAAAAAAAAAAAAAAAAGAGATTGAGGGGAAGGAGTTCAAAAATCTACAAGAATGGCTGGAGAATCCGCTTTGACGTGCCGTATGAGGATATATTTATCGTCTTTTAGCGTCTATCCGTGGGTCGATGCGCTGTGTGGCATGACTCCATAGCGCATACTATTTGCAGAAAGAAATCAGAAGGTGTATGACGAAAATGCTATTTCCGTCATAAAATCGGGAGGGGGTACTGTAGGCATCACCCCCCGGATAGCCGGTAAAAAGTACCTTTTCCTGGTGACAGGTGCACCAGCTTGTTTTTCAGTATTATTTGTCCGGATTGGACCTGATGCCATTTTATTCCTGGTCTGTTGCCGTTTTCCTTTTTGGCTTCACTGAGCTAATACAACGAGACATCATTCTCATCTTTTGAGGACTGTGCTTGGTTGTATTACCGACTTTTTACGAGCTATCGTTGGGGGCATTACAAAAGGTCAAGCCATCTTCTAATAATTCGTATCACTCTGTCAATAACCGCAAGTGCTCTATGGTCGCAGACTTCAACGACATCGTGTTTAATTCCATTTTCAATAAAATAATCGCGGGTTGCTCCTTTATATTCTCCCCCGCTGTCGGTAGTAATTGATTTTGGTTTATATTTGATTGATTTTAAAGCATAATAAACTTCTTTCGCTGTTTTATTTTTTAATGGAATGATTATTAAATATCGGCTATGACAATCTACCCAAACAAGCATCCAATCATAGCATTTATTTCCTTTCTTATCTTTTATTTTACTCATATCCGCTAAGTCAAGAAAAACTTGATCTAATGGTTTATCAACCCATATCGTGTTCCATATTTTCGGGTTCTTTTTCTGGTGGTGAATTTCAAGGGCTTTCTCTTCTTTTGTTTTAACTTCTTCTCCTGTTGGTGTGTCTTCTGTATTAATAATTATATGTTTATTGTCAAGTTGATTTTCTGAATTTGCACTCATCTATATTTAAAACTTGAGAAAACATTTTTCAACATCATTTTTTTCTTTCTTATTTGTCTTTTCAGATTGATTATAAACATTAACAGATATGTTTGATTTCTTACCTCTCCCCTTTTTAGGCTTCGGTTCTTCCTCACTACTCACTTTCACTTTCTTCACTCTCCGGCTCAGGCTCTGGTTTCTTACTCTTCTTCTTTTCTCTCTTAGTTTCTGCTTTCTTTCTTTTTATCTTCATTTTCACCATCTTTTCAGCAATGATATCAGTAAAATCACATTCACTTTCACTCTCACTCTGCTCAGTTGTGTCATCTTGGTCCTTCTCATTAATGATATCTGATGCTAAATTCTTATTTTCTATCTCTGCTATTTTCCGTTCCATATCTTCGTCTTCACTTTTAATCGAGCTTCGGTATTGTTCCAAAACCTTAGGTATTAATACAGGATGGTTTTAAAATCTTTTTGTTGGTTATACGGCTGGAAAACTTTCCACGACCGCAGAAGAAAATACTTTCATAGGAGCAGTGGCAGGGGTCAATAATACATTAGGAAACCGCAATACAGCAATCGGGGCTTTCGCATTAAGTAGTAATACGATAGGAAGTCATAATACGGCAATAGGAATGGATGCTGCAACCGGTTCTAGCGGGACCGCTTCATATTGTGTATATTTTGGTTATAGTGCGGGGTTAAACAATGCATCAAACTATAAACTTTTTATTGAAACTACCGCTGCTAATCCACCTCTCATCGGTGGCGATTTTAGTTTGAGATTTGCTAATGTTGGTGGAGCACTCACTACAACAGGATTAATAACAGCGAGTGCGGGAATATCAACAACCACATTAACAACGAGTGATAAAATAACAACAGCACTAGGAAAACCAATAATCATAGGCAACTCGACAAAAGGAGTAGGAGCAACTGGTGGCTTAGAATCATATGGAACAGAAGGAAATGCGAATGGGCCACATATTCAAGCATTTGTTCATACATCAGTTTATCCCACATTCCAATTATTGAATTATAGTCAGGACAATATTGCTTTAAGTTTTGATAGTTATTGGGAGGGTGGTGGCTGGAAATCAAGTGACCCGGGCTCAAACTTTCAAATATACAAAATGAGTGATAAACTTGCTTTTAACTACAAATCCGGAGTATCACTTGGAGGAGTCATAGCATTTAGCGAGGCGATGAACATAAGCAATACGGGGGCAATAACCGCAAATGCAGGCATATCTGTTGTTAATAGCACGGCAGATATAAGAGGAGAAGCAAGAAGTGGGTCTCATGCTACACCAGTCGGATTATATGTCACAGCCAATCTTGGTCAAGCCTCTGGCGGTGTTGAATTCAGACACAGCAACGGGACAGGTAGTTGGTTTTGGTTATAATTCAATATATGCTACGGGAAGCAATACCAATCAACACTTAAATTTTTATGCGAGGGGAAGTGGAGTTATCTATGCTTAGAGTGCTATAAGTTGTTCTTCAACATTAACTCTTCCAACAACATCCAGCGGTTCTTTAACAATAAGACAAAGACCAAGTTATACCAACGACCCACAAATATTTTTGAAATTGGGAGGATATTCAAATTATGGTATAATTGTTTCTACAACTGGTTTGCTTCATGCTTGGACTACTTCAAACTCAACAGGTGAGCCTTCTGGTAGTTATAATTATGTTCCTCTAAACGGTGCTTGGACAAACTCATCTGACAGGAGATTAAAATCAGATATGAAAACATTAGACTGCGGGGATTGTTGCGAGAAATTAATGAAAATAAATTGTTGTTCATATTATTGGAAACGGACAAAAAGAAAGAAAGAAAGAACCACGGATTTATAGCGGATGAAGTTAAAAAAATATTTCCATAATTTGTGTCTGAAAGCGGAATAAAAGCAGACGACGGAGATGGCAACCTTGAAGGCATAACATATACAGACTTTATACTAATATTGGTTAGTGCTTTTCAACATTTAACGGAAAAGGTAGCTACATCTATTGATACAATCAATAATTTAGAAAAAGAAAATAAACTTTACTTAATATATTACAAGACCAAGCAAACCAATAGCAGAAATCCGAGTCGTATTTCCAAATGTCCAACAATAATACAACTAGACTTCACAGACCCCCGCCTATTATGGATATGGATGGCGAACTAACTCCCGAATTAAAGTCTCGTGTTCTTGAAGTAGAACTAAAGACTGAGGAAAAAAAAGTAGAGCACGAATTGGAAGATAACTGGAATTGTTGTTGTATAAAAAATAGACCGACCGATAGCAGACTTATTAAGTATCTGTTTCAAATGGGTATCATTATCGCCATTATAAACCTTTGTATCGTGAGGCTATCTGAAAAGAACTTACCTTGTGAGGTTGCTAACACTTTTGTCGGAATTTTAACACTATTGATTGGGATATGCCTTCCATCGCCTTCTTCAAGTAAGAAATGATATTTTACTCATGCACTTCGTGCCTTCGTAAAACATCGTCCACCATTAAAGTATAAAAACGATGTTTGAGAATAAGCGAGAGTGCGAAGCACGAAGTGAAATTCTCAAATATCAAAGCATTCATATACTTGAGTTTTATACTACGAAGCATCATTTGAACACATTAAAGGCAAAACCTCATCAAAACTAATACACCAATCACTGAAAGGTTTATACACACATTTAAATTTAGTTTCAATACCTTGCTTTATACAATAAACACAACTCTCATTCTTTTTTTCACTTACCCGTGAGTAAAAGTCGCAGGCAGTCCTACCTAACACAGACCACATAAACAAGAATATTAAAACCATTTTTATATATTTTTGCTAAAAGATTTTTTAAAATCTTTGTATATAATCATGGCTACTGAATATAAATATCAGCGGATTATTTTTCTGAGTAATGATTTTGTGGGAAGCAAAACATTTAATGAAAATATTCAAATGTCATTCACACCAACCAGAATGATGTTAATTTTATTCATTATACGAACGACCAATCAGGGACAAAAACCAGAATTATTTATATGGACAGAATTGGAATTATTGGCACATTTGCAGATAGTAATATAGCAAACATTTCAAACCTCAGTTATAATTTCGGTGTAGTGGGTTGGTCTGACGGGCAATATACATTTAAAGTCCTTGAAACAGACAGTGGAAATATTGATACAGGAAATTTAGCGGGAAGAATTGTTATATGCCTAGAATTTCTTGCTTAATAATGATATTTATCAACTTCACTCTCATTTGCTTCGCTCATTCTCGTTTGTTGATAAACATCGAAAACCGATTTATTTTAAACAATAAAGAAAAAACGATGTTTTAGAATATAAACGAAGTGTTATAGCAAAATTCGCGGGCGAATTTATTATAAGAGAGAGTGCGGAGCACGAAACGCAATTCTAAAATATCATGCAGAAAATTAACAATGTAAAGGTGAAACCAGTGAAGCAGGATGGAAACGGCAACAAAAAAGCAAAAGGTTATAAATTATTTAATGAGCCGTATGCCAATATATTTCTGCTTGCCAGAAAAAAGAGCGGTAAAACGACAGCACTCTTTGAAATACTGAAAAGGACAACAGACAGAAAAATCCGTATTGTCATTATCGCTTCAACAATACACAAGGACTACATTTATAAAGCAATGGTAAAGCACTTTAAGAACAGGGGAAACCCGATGGCAATATATACCTTTCTCAAATCAGATGGTGTTAATGTGATAGATTATGAGTTAGATAAATTAAACAGACAGGACGAGCAACACGAAGGAGAAGTAAAACAGGACGAAAAAGAAACGATGGAGAAAACAGGAAGAAAAAAAGAAAACTACCGAACCAAAAGAACGACCGAGCAAGTATATTTCGCCAGAGGTTGTTTTTGTTTTGGACGATTTAGGAAGTGGATTAAGAGACAAGTCCGTAAGTGATTTGTTAAAAATGAACAGACACTATAAATCAAAGGTGATTATGTCAAGCCAGTATCTGAATGACCTACGGCCAGAAGCCATTAAGCAGTTAGATTATTTATTAATCTTTCCGGGCCAGTCTCAGGACAAAATGGAACTCGTGTATAAGCACTTAGACTTATCTTTTGATTTTGATTATTTTCTTCAAAAGTATCACGAAACAACAAAGGATAGATTTAATTTTCTGTATGTTTCAAGTGTTGATGATGAGTTAAGAAAAATTTTTGCCTATCGCATGCGATAGGCTATTAGAGACTTACAATCTCCAAAAACTTTAACTTCAGATTAAAATAAAATATCAAAATAATTATTTTTTTCTTTTGTATTATATATTTCGCTATCATTTATGGTAGTTAAAACAACTCGTGTTGAAGTCATTCAACAATCGGCAAAAGAACAATTAACTCAAGCACAATGGCTGGAGGCAAAAGAAGACTGGTCGTAAGAAGAAGCAAGGAGGCAAGGGTAAGGTAAATTGGCAAAAAGTGGGGAAAACGGCCTTGGCTATTAACAAGTTTCTGAGGGATAATAAAGTTATTTCAAAGACCGCTGGAGCATTGAGTAGTATGGGAGTGCCATATGCGGGCTCAGTCCAAGCGACCGCTGCAAAACTAGGTTATGGAAAAAAACAATCTGGCCGTGGCTTGAAATTTTAAATATTAAAAGCATTTAATCCTATTGGCTCATTTATAAAATCAGTATGTTTTTTTGTTCGTTCATGACGAGTTTTATGATGTGATGTATATTTCATACCACACTCACAATTATGTTGTATTTTTCTTTCTTCTCTTATTTTGTCAATATTGCTTTCTCTGTATTGTTTAAAGTATTCTTTAATTTTATCCTTGTTATTTTTCTGTATTCTTTACTTTTTTTTTGAATTTTTTCTTTATTATATTCATTGTATTGTTTTAAGTATTCTTTTATTTTGTCCTTGTTTGCTTCATAATATAATTTTCCACTTTCTTTAATTTTACTTTTGTTTTCTGCTCTGTATTGATTTTTCGTTCTTCCAGCCACCATTTTATTTACACAATTCATCTGTCTGATTAATTCTCCTTCTCGTTTAAGTAATTCCATTTTATTATCACACTGACATTCCTCAATTAATTCAATATAAACATCATCGTATTTAACTATTTCAAAAGAGGATATATAGTGTGCTCTTTTTCCATTTATCCAACATTTATAATCCAACTTATGACTGCTCAACCTTTTATTTTATGGTTGAATAGTAGAACCAATATAAATTTCGTCCGTCTGGTGAGACCTTAATGAGTAAATTTTTCCTTGCTTGTAGTCTGGCATAATGTCGTTTTATATCGTTTAATATCGTTATATTTAAATGAAAAAATTATGTTTAATAAAATAAATATTAATATATATACAATGGTCGTCAAGAAAGCGAAGAAACAGAAATTAAGACCCCCGCGGGTTTATAGAAATAAAAGCGGGAGGCCGTACATTATCCAGAAGGGTAAAAAATATTATCTTAATTTCGGTAAAAAAACAAATGATATGAGCACACTTCAAATCGTTAAATTTTTTATGAAATACTTAAGCAGACCAAAAGCAAAGAAAAAAGCAAAGAAGGAAGACTTAAGAAAAGTCCAGAGCCTGTCAGAGATTGAACAAAATACGAGAACAGCCATTCAAGACCACTTAGACAAACTCAGAAAGGAAAAGTATGAGGGTATCGAAATAATAGAGAAAAAAGAAAAGATAGCACGTAATGAAATGGAAAGGCTAGAAAGAAAAGACATAGCCGATGCGAAGGAAAGACAAGAGATAATGGATAGGGAACATAAAAGAGAACTGGCGGATATTAATGAAAGAAAGGAAGAAATAGATAGGGTATTAAGAAGAGAAAGAAAACTCATAGAGGATGTAAAATATGAAGAAGCAGAAAAAATAGAATACAAGCATTACCACCGCCACCGCAATATCAATATATTATGCCACCACCACAACAGGGACTGACACAAGTTCAGGCACAAGCACCACCATTAGGTGGCCCACCTGCGGCACCAGCATTACCTAATTTAGGAGATGAAAAACCATTGAAAACAAAGGAGCAATATGAGGAAGAAAAAAGCAAAAGCAGAAAGATATTGAAACACTGAAGTTAGCAGGATATACAGATAATTTCATAAAAAAGATTAGTCTTAAAGACTTACAAAAAGCCAGTCAAGATATTCAGACGGCTACAGCCACAGCAACATCTTTAGAAGAACAAAAAAAGTTAGCAGAAGAATATAAAGAAAAACTTGAAAAGGAAAAAAAGGAAGCAGAAGAAAAGGGTAAGCATTTTGAAAATGTACTATTTAATCAATTTTAATCTCTGGATTTTCAAAAACTTATCACCCAAACATTACTATAAAAGAGTTAGCACAGGCGTTAAAAAACAGACTAAATAGTGAAGGTCATAAAAATTAAATTACAAAGTCACTTCAAAGTGGATCATTGACATGATTAGAAGGTTTAATTTTGATGTTGGAAATGAAGAGAAAAACGTGAAAAGAAGAGTAGCAGATTATGCTAGATATGAAGAGTATATGGGTATTAATGAACAAAAGGGGACTGGAGCGAAGACATTAGAAGAATTAATTGATAAGGTATTTTCAATAAAAATAATTAAACAATATCTATCCCGCAATGATTGGAGGCACACAATGAATAAAAAGGACTTTGTAAAAACTCTAACTAGCAAAATGGCTATAGAACCAAATGTGGATAAACAAGTTTCAAATGATTTGAACATTGACGAGGGAATGCCACCCCTTACTATTACCCCGTCATTAGAGCACCAGCAAGAGGAAAACCTGCAAGAGCCACAGCCAGAGCCACAGCCACAGCAACCACAGCCTGAGCACGCCGACGAAGTTGGTGACCCCAACGTAGTTGAAGATGCGTCCTTTGGACAGCAACAGCAAGATGAGCAACAGCAAGAGGAGCAACAGCAAGAGCAACCCATGCAGGAAGGAGAGGGACGGGGACTAATGACTAATGAAATAGATGACATAATGAAAAAATATGGATGGTATCTCGGAACAATAGCCAGTGATGAAATCTACAAGTTGAAGCCCGAAAGCAGAAAGCGATACGGATTTATTATGAATTTGGACAATCATAATCAAAAAGGGTCTCATTGGATCGCCGTATGGATAAGTCTAGATAAAGACAGGAGTGTTGAAGTGTATGACCCATTAGCACTTTATGAACCTACTGAACACTTCCAACAACAAATGAAACGGCTAATTGACCGAAGTAATCCAGATAGTTATTTATTAATGAAGGTTAATCAAGTAAAACAACAATCTGATACAAGCGACACATGCGGATGGCACTCGATGAGATTTTTAATGGAAAGAGCGAAAGGTATTAAATTCAAATTTGCCAGTGGTTTCACAGACTTAAAAGAAGAAGAAGCGGAAAAACTAAAAGCACAGAATGGGTATGGATTTGATACCTTTTTGTAAATGATATTTTGTTCTGACTTCGTCATCACAAGACATCGAAAACTGATTTATTTTTTCAATAAAGAAAAAACGATGTTTTAGAATATAAACGAAGTGTTATAGCAAAATTCGCGGGCGAATTTTTTATAAGAGAGTGCGAAGCACGAAACGCAATTCTAAAATATCCTGGACTACAAGGGAGGAAGAAGTTCGGGTATCTATTACATAAATAGTAAAAATAGGATAACTTGCACAGACAGCGACTTTACACACGAAGTCAATATGAAGGGACTAGACAATCCCACACATTGTAAAATTCTTCATATTTATGTGCCGAAGTCGTATTACTCTGTGGCTTCACCATATAATACTTTTACATTATCCGAAGACGGGTATGAGGCTTTAATTACGATACCTGAGGGAAACTACACAATGAACAATCTAAAAAATAAACTGGCCGAGGTGCTAACAGGAGAAGACAGCCCAAATAATTATATTTATGTTGTCTCAAGCAACAATACCAACATAGAACCAGAAGATGGAAAATTGACATTCAGTGTCAGAGAATTTCAACCGCGGTTTACATTTGATGGTGATTCCCGTATTCACGAAGTAATGGATTTTGACAGAAACTCAACATATTTCTTTGCTAATGATTTTATTAAATCGCCAAATGTGATTATTTTAACTGGAGAAAAAACTCTGTATCTTCAATCTGATTCGGTAAATGAAGGAGATAATCACGTGCTACAAGAAATATACACAGCCAACGAAATTTCCTTTGGATCTGTCATTTATGACGGCTCTGGTAGTGAATACGGGAAAAAATTGTCCGCTAATTCAAACAATGTGTTTAGGTTTTTTTTGACGGACGAAAATGATCAAGCAATAAATCTTAATGGTTTGGGTATCGTTATGACACTATTAGTTTATCGTGAAACTAATTATTTTAGTTTATTTAATTCATTCTACAATTTGTTGAAATCTAAGTGAATTAATTTTTGATTTAATTTTTTTCTATAAATATATTCTGGTGAATTAGTTAATTTACACCACTTCAAAAGCAAAACAAAAAATGCCCATCCAATACGGAGGAGAACTAGTCCATCAGACTAAGGAACTGCTCACTGGTAAGTATGAATTGAACAAACTTACTAGCAGTGAAGGGTCGGCAAATGTTACCCTTACTACTGCTGGCGGTATGGAAAGCACCTTTGAAATTTCTACCCGTCCTTTGAACCTCGCGAGGTCTGTCTTGCGATTTACTTGCACTCCTACTGCTGCAGGTGCTGGCCACTACAATAGAATTTTTATGGATTGTTTGAGTATGATTAAAACTATTGAACTGCGAAGGAAGCCGAAGCGGGCAGTATTTGTGTAATCTTCAACACGTGGGTAATTACACTAAGGTGATATGGAAACCGGAAATTAAGTATGAAAAAATTATGGCCCTTGAAAACCACGGGGCTTATGATGATGATAAGAAAACAGGTAATTCTGGTGCTATGCTTCAAAAGTGTAATGCGGGAAGAGTTGAGATAGGAAGTGTAGCAGATAGAGCAACAATTACTGCTGCGGCAAATACAGGTGATTTTAAAACTGCTGTTCAATTATACTACAAAGTGCCAAGTGTTAATACATGTCGTCATGATGATACTGCTCTCGCTGATAGCACTGCTGGAACCTATAGCCTTGTTGATGTTCCTTTTGAGGAGGCTAAGTATTTTGAAGGCGGTACTGATAACAAGGATACTCCTGC
The DNA here is from genome assembly GCA_019918135.1 of Paulinella micropora. Classification (NCBI taxonomy): domain Eukaryota; phylum Cercozoa; class Imbricatea; order Euglyphida; family Paulinellidae; genus Paulinella; species Paulinella micropora. Next base: position 41,604 of record WBZZ01003827.1, on the reverse strand, counting down.
TATCAGTGTTAAGTTTCCTTTGGGTATGCTGTTTGGAACCATTTTTGAACTGGATAAAACTATCAGTTTTAATGAAATTTTGGATTTTAGAATTGTATGGGAGAGCACTGCTCGCACTTCATTCTATGGCACTGATGCGAGTTCTATTTCCACTGGTGCGGCCGCTACTGCTGTTGGTGCTACTATTTCTAACTTAAATCTGTTTCATGCTGTGGAGACTGATCCTAATGTTATTTTGGGGGTTCAACAAAAGATTGCTGGTGAAGGCTTTCCTTTTAAGATTGAATATCCCATTGCTTGGAAGCAGAACCTCCAATCATCGCAACAGAACTATGTCGTAAAAATGAACCGCTCACAGGGTGAAAGAATTCGTCGTATCTATACATCCGCCTTCCACAACACTGAGAGTGCTAATACTTCCTTTGATAATAGCAATATGCCATCGGATTATGCGGTGGGACCTCCAGTAGTTAAAGCTCAGGGGTCTAAAATTCAGACATAAGACACAACTCTTGACGGAAGTCGTATTCAACAATTTGATATTAACACCTCAAATAATGAAGACTATATGCTTCTCAAGGATAAGTTGAAGGGTAGTGCCATTTTGAATTCTAATGTGTATCATTACAACTGGTTCCACGTGGATACTTGGGATAACAACCGCCCGCTGTGTGATAAGGATACCGACGGCTATGAGGTAAGTGGTCTAAGCCTTGATACTGAACGACGATATGAATTCGTTTCAACTACCGCAGGAAACAATCTCAATCACTACACATTCGCCATTCTTCAACGAAGTGTGCTTGTTAAGGGAATTAAAATCTTGATGAGTTAAAGATATTTTATTCATATACTTCGTATCTTCATAAAACATTGAATGCAGTTAAAGTAAAAATTAATAGATTAAATATTTTTTTCAAAATAAAAAACGATATTTTAGAATAAGAGAGAGTGCGACAGCACGAATCGCAATTCTAAAATATCAATGTCTCACCAGAGAAATTTAATTGCACAAAATCCTGACGAAAAGTTTATAAATGTCAAAGTTGGATATGATGGTAATATTGAAACCAAGAATATGAAAACTGCCTTTGGCGAAGCACTAACAAGCCAACTTACACCAGTTGTTCAGGAAAATTTTCCATACACCAATAATACACGAATATGGTCATTAACTCAGACAAATGCGAGCGTTTCCTCCTTTAATAGTAATATGGCAGAATAACAAACTCAAGCAAACAATACTTCAACTGCTATCCTAACAAGTAAAAGAAGAATAAAATATCGGACGGGTATGGGAGTTGTTGGTCGCTTCACTGCTATATGGACAACTGATGACACAAAAACCTATTATTCTTGTGTAGGAATTGGTGAAAGTGATTTTTCGAATGGTTTCTATTTTTACAAAACTAATGTCGGAATGACTATTCTACAAACCAAAGGAGGGGCAACAACTTATATTCAACAAGCAACATGGGATGACCCGTGCAATGGAACAAAAGATATGCCTGTTATTGATTGGAGTAAAGGAAACGTATTCCAAATTCAATTTCAATATTTAGGCTTTGGTGCTATAAGGTTTCTATTGAAAATCCAAAGACAGGCGAATTTCAATTAGTCCACACTATTAAGTATGCGAATGCTAACACAGGTGTAAGTCTAAGAAACACTACTTTACCATTTACCGCACTAATGAGGAATGATGCTGCTACCGGAATTCAAACTCTTAAAACCGCGAGTGTTGGATTATTTATTGAAGGAAGTAATACGATAAACACAAGTATAACAAACGAAGTGGAAGGAAGTAAAGCAGCAAACACAACTGAAGGCCCTATTATTAGTATCAGGAATAAAGCAACATTTGATGCGGGCGGTGCAAATTTAACAAATTATTCAAATGTTTATCCCACGTTGATAAGTATTACGAATGAAGATAGTAAGGCGTGTGTAGTAAGAATGTTATTGAATGGAACACTAACTGGAGCAGGTTTTGCAGATGTTGATACTGAGTATTCAATTGTAGATACTGATACAAAGTCAACGGAACAACAATTTTTAAACTTACGTAAATTCTCAATCAACTCAACAAATAAATCTTAGAAATTATGATATATATCTGTTTCCTAGTGATGTATTGACTTTTACTCAGAAATCCGTTGCTACTGCTAATAATGGTTCAAATGTTAATGTTATCGCTAACTTCATAGAAGACCAATAAAGCAAAAATAAAAAATAAAACAATAAATATTTATAAATATTTTTTAATGTCATCCACATTTTGGCACCATGGCTGTTGAACTAACCATTCGATGTATGGTTTATCAATCTTGGCTACATCTTCAATGTTTTTGTGTGCATATTTTCCATATTGAAGAACGACGAATTTCTTTGCTATCTCTTCACCAACACAAGTGGCTTCGCCACATTGTGACGCTTCGCCGACATTAGCCTTTATTTCGGTAATTCCCGTCTCTTTTAAATCAGTCGCCTTAAATGGTGTGCTTGGTTCATCATGCTGACCTAAGGTCGCAACTTCAACTTCGTTGGAGTCTATTATTTTTTGTAATGTCGCAGTTGAAGGAAGAATGACTTCTACATTATCCGCCGTATCGTCGCGGGGCTTGTATTGCTCATAGAAAGAAACAATGTCAGGTTTAGCCCATTTAATTGTTGGCTTTTTAATAGAAACATCAATGTTCCATTTTTCAATTTCGTTTAAGTAGTCCTGTTTGGTGTTTAGGTCAGTCATTGATATTTTAGAATTGCGCTTCGTGCTCCGCACTCTCGCTTATTCTAAAACATCGGAAAATTTTTAAGAATAAATAAATAAATTGGCAAACGATGTTTTGTGATGACGGCAGTCAGAACAAAATATCAAATATATTTTTTTACTTCATTTTTAGTGTCTGTAAATTTCTCAAACCAAGGTTGCTTTTGAACCCATTCAAGATATGGCTTATCAATTAAAGCGATGTCTGAAACCTTCTTCCCGCGATATTTACAGAACGGAAAAATATCTTTCGGCTTTCCTTCTCTACTTTTTTCAATTACCTTAATTTCTTCATCAATTATCTGTTGCACATCTCTTACTGAAAAGAATTCCTTATTCTTCTCAATTGAAAGTTGTCCAAATTTTTCACATAGTCTAGTAGGGGTGGTCATTGGTCTATATAGACTGGTAAAAAAATTTTAGGGGAAAAAATTAATTATTTAATATTTGATATTTTGTTTAAGCAGTTATTTGAAATCCGTGTGGGATACTATCATTATCTGTGTAGAATTCGCGTCCGCACCATCTTGATTTATTAACTACTTTTACTACATTCTTTTGGTGTTGTATGCTAAAATGCTCAATGTGTCGTTGTTTGCTGTTTCTGCTAGTATGTATTTTCTTCATGATAAAGTCTCTGGTATTAGTTAAACTTTCGCCCTTATCCATTAATTCATAAGCGGTTGGATTTAATTTTTTCAAACCCAAACCTTTTCCTCTAAAGTGGAAATGAGTTTTACCTTTTTCTTCACCTTTCTTTACATACTCTAACATATATAATTTTGGTGCTACCCATATTCCCCTTATTATTTTACAATCTGTTCCGAGGTCATCATCCATTCCACCGATTGTTTTATCTCTAAATCTCTTTATATGTTCAATGTTTCTTTTATGTGATTGAATGCTGTCTATGTCTGTATAATAATAATCTCTGTCTGGGTCGTTGTCTGGGTTGGCTTCACTTATATACTTATACATAATTCGTCTGCTGTGTGGTAGGATAAATGCCCCGTAGTGAGCAGGTTTTGTAATTCTTTCTTCTTTTTCTTGCTCATCTCTTGGAATACCAGTGATTAACTATAATTCGCCATTAGCCTCTTCAAACTTTTCAATATCAGTTATTACGTCTTTAGCCCAGAATTTCCAATACTCGTGATTTTTTGTTATGTATGTACTTACAGAATTAATCGGTCTTTGAAATGTCTTTCCGCATAAAGCATTCATAAATAACTTTGCTAATAAATACTGCGGTGTGCCTTGCTTTGAGTTTTGTTTTCGTTTAAATAACTCTAATATGTAATCTTTGAACATACTGGTTCGGCTTGTTCTGTATAATAGCCCCGATTGATTTTGACTTGGTAGCCAAGTTCAATCATATCTTCAATATCTACAGAAGTGAGCCATTGGTCTTTCATATCTCTTAACTCCCATTTTAAACAACCTTTGCTATCTCTGAATGGAATTCGTGGGTGTAATAGATTTTTTGGAAATATGTAATCAACATTATATATCCCGAGTTTGCCTTTCTTTTCTCCTTCACATTCCTTTATTTCACCAGTCATAAATAGTTCAAGCATTGCCGTTGGATAAAGTGAAACCACATCCGCATCAATAAGATAATCTACAACCTCATCAAAGCCGATTTCACCATTTATGTATTTTTGATATTGCTCTGAAATAAACCTCCTTTTACTTGGGTAACTTCTAGCACCATACACCGCCTTTCTAAAGTCGTGTTCTTGCTTTATGTAAGGTAATTGAATTATGTATTTTCCATCTATCCTCTTTTTCCATAAATTAAAGCTAAGAGACGAAGTAGAGATAAAGGCTGCTAAATTCGTCTTGTGCTCTTCATATGTTTGTCTATTTAGAGTGTCGTGTAATTCCTTTAGTCCAATAACATTCTTCTCTAAATATACCAAACATTCTTTTTTCGTTTCTTCATCCATTTCCTCCCATCTTTTTGCCTTGTCGTGGTCAAAATCTCCTTTTAACACATTACATCCTAATGTCTCAAGGTTCTTTTTAAGGCTTCCTTCCGTGTGCTTACACATATCCCAGAATTTCATATTCTTGTATTCCATTGAGATAATAGCCCCATTATTAATAGTAATGGAGTATCTTTTGTCTTTCTTTTAATGAATTCTTTTTGAAGAAAGTAACGGTCAAATTTACTACCATTAAAAGCATTAACATATAGTTTCGCTTTTGGTTTCTTCTTTTTTAATTCTTCCGCGTATTCAAAGATTATATCAAGAAGTTTCGGAATACAATCATCGCTAGCGACATACTTAAAACCAATATCCGCAATGGTGTAGCACACACACAAACACACACACACAAACACACAAACATGCGAGGAATTTCTCATTTTTGTCCTTGCTATTCAGAATGCACATGAAATTTACTTGGTCCGGTGTGAACTTGTGAAGGGAGTGCCAACCTTGTCCACACTTTACAGGTCACTCCCCTTGCAAGGGCCGGACTCCTCATTTTACCCAGAAATCTTCTCAATGGTCGGGCCGGCTCCCTCAATTTACCAAGAAAGCTACTTAATGATATTTTTAATCACAATTGTGCCAAAAAAGTCGGCAAAGTTGATCATCGGAGACGGACATTCCCATCCTATAATGCCGGCGCCCTGCGGGCCGAATATTATGTGGCCCCGCCCAAGACTGTCACTAGCCTGAGTGGTCGAAAGCCGCTAGGAACTTGAAGTCACCCACTGTGCGCCGCAGGTAACTCTAACATTAACAGTCGCACTAATTGCGAACGAATTGAACGCCGGGCCTAACACTAGTTAGCACTGGCAGTAGTATTAATATTATAACACTGACAGTCTAACCCTAACACTTGAGAGTCAACTGAAGGCTTGACTGTCATAGCCGCCCCGGGGCGCGGCACGTCGGGGCCCTAGGCGGCCCAACGCGACTCACCCGGGCCAACTGAGCAACTCCGAACCAGCTTCGAAAATCACGAGCTCTGTACCGCTGGCAGTCGCTCCTCCAAGCAACTCAGTGGCCCGGCCGGGTGAGCAAGCACCGTCCTCAGACTCTCAGTTGAGATCGTAGTGATGAAATTTTTTTTTATCAACTTGAAGTACAGTAGTAAAATGAAATTGGAGGCCAGGCAGGCTGCGATAGTGAGCAGATGATTATATTATCATTTTTGAAGTCGCAAGCTGGAGGACTCGGGACGGTCCCGTGCTGCTTCAAGTAGTATTACTATGTGATCATAAGTCACTGTCAACTTTCAGGAAATAGTTATTTAATAACAGGGGTTTACCAGACCACGAGTGGCCGTGCTCATCCCTTTATATACATTGTTTACCTAAAGTATATCTTGATTACTTTTGGTGAAGGCACGGATAAGAATGATGAACTAATGCACAAGAACGGTAAAGAGCTCGTTGATTAGGTAATTACTCACTCACGGACCTAATACTTTTACACTCAGGTTTGCTGAGGGACTCCGTTAGAAACCACGATGCCAATTGACACTTTTAATCCGCAAGTATATAGCAGAACTGACAAACTCAAAGGTAATAGTGAAACTGAAATAAAGTCCGCACGACTGTAATGATTACACAATTGTTATTGTCCAATCCTGAATGCCAATATAGACCGTTACGTCCGTTACCATTATTGACTAGAACTATACGGTCATTCGACTATACGAATAAATTACTTACCAGTCACAAAGTAATCACTAATAGTAAACGTAGTTATCCTACCAACGCTCCCCCTTAGTTCTATGTCGATATGTAAATTACCAATGAATACATCTAAGATTAATAACTATAGCGATGCGATAATGGCTGCCATTCCAATTAGTACTGAAATGATGTTTGGTCACAAAACTGAGAAATTGCAATCCTTGTCCAGTCCAACGTTGCCACTTCTTGTCAAGTTGACATCTCGACCTTGTCGATTAAAGCTTCAGCATAGGTCCTCCAAGTTGATCAAACTCGTACGTTACTGAATTACATTCCTGACTCAACGAGTCACATATACTTAGTTAATTATGCCATTCCGCCGAAAATGAAAACTACTCGCCGCGAAGAACGCTCTGACGGCTGATGTCCATGCTCCGCTCTTGCCGCGATATACGATCGATGGTGGTGAGTCCACACGCATCGCTTTCGCGCTCGACTTCTACTTCGACGGGAACATCGCCTCAAGATGGCGCTCAACTACCTGCGCAAGACACTTCCTGCACACTTCAAAAAGAGAAAACTCACAAAAGAACAACATAAGTTGACTTTGCGTAAATTTTCGTATTTAGCGTGAGTTTGCAGACTTGAGATATAAAATCATGGATCAAGTTTTACCATAAACTTACTAACGAGATATTCAAATTGATCCTTAGGAACATGTTTGGTTAGTACGTCTGCGATTTGTTTCTTAGTTCCTACCTTTACAAATTTAATCTCATTCTCTCTGTGCGTGATGAATGAAATGAAGTTCTAGGGGTAAGTGTTTAGTGTGTGGTCCTGACATTCCCCTTTCTGCTGCTAAGATAGTCTGTGCATTATCTTCATAAAGCCCTATCGGTCCTTTCTGTGCTATATCTAATTCTTCCGTGATATGTCGGATAGCCAATCCTTCCCGTATACACTCTGCTGCTGCGAAAATTTCAGCGTCATTAGAACTAAGTGCAATCCTAGTCTGTCGCTTTGACAACCAAGCTACCGGGTCTCCTCCCCAAAGCACTACATATCCTGTACGTGACTTTCCGGTTTTCTTACAGACCTTATGTGCTGCATCGGGCCACAGAGTAATTCGCGGGTATGTCCTTCCTTCTTGAGATGATCTAGGCCCGTGAAATGCAATACCGCGATACGAACTTTTCAAATACCTGAAGATCCTACCTAACAGAGCAAGTCCTGGGTTTACTGTTTGCATTACACTAGCTGCATTGAGTGCTTGATCTGCATCTGGACGTGTCATCTTAGTTAGAAACAAAAGTTTCCCTACCAAACTAGGTATCGAATGTTTCCTAAGGGCGCTTGTTTCTCCCATGGGCTCGGGCTCATGTTCAGCACTTGGAGTACGTACTGGTCTGACACCAGCATATCCTACATCCTTTAAAATCTGTTTCTGATACTTATTCTGATGCAATAAAATGCGTCCTCCTTCCCGAACTATCTCTATCCCTTTAAACTCCTTAGCCATTCCTAACAACTTAAGAGGATAAAACTTTTCTAGTTTACTAGCGAAACGGTCGTACGCTCGTTCGTTAGGAGCTGAGAAAATAAGATCGTCTACATGGAAAATATGATAGCATCTCTTATCGGCTTATCCTTTTCTACGAACATGCATAAATCTGAGTCTAGTAACCTGAATCCTAATTCCTCTAACGTAGGGGCTAAAATCTCGTACCATCTCCTACCAGCTTGCGGCGCGCCATACAGAGCTCCATCTACTCTCCATATCATGCCCTTATGCTCCTTTCTGTCTATCCCATCGGGTGCATAAGCGTAAACAGGATCATGCATGCGTGCATTTAGATAAGCATTTTTGAAGTCTATACCGTATAGCTTATGTCCATTGCCATGCTGCAAGCTTAGACAAAAAGAGTAATGAGCGATGCGCGGCGCAGGGTACAAACAATTGATCTGGGTTATAGCTAACTCCTGGCTCTAGCATATCTCCCCGCAAAGCTAACCTTGACTTAATGAGCTTACGTCCTTTCTCGTCTAGTTTGACTTTATGTACCCACGTGAGTCTCACTACTTTTACTCCTTTTTCTTTCGCTTCCTTGGGGTTTACCCACGTGTAAGTGTTAAAAGACTTCAGAGCTTCAATCTCTTTATCCATTCCTGCTTTCAAGTCTTTTGCAGTTAACCCCTCATCAACGATTGCCTTAGGTACTTTCAATGCCAGGTACAGTAACGCAGTGGTTTGATCCTCTACGATACTTTCTGCGGACATCTCGGGATGCTCTACTTCTCCGACGGGTCTTATCCTATCTATCCGATACTTTCTAATTTCGCTATCTAATATCGTTTCTACTTGACCGTCGTCAAAGACTACGAAGTGACTGGGCTTAGGCATCTTACGGACTTTAAGTCTCTCTCCTTTCTCGCATGGTTCTAAGACTTTTCCTTCTCTCTTAACTGATTGCCAGTTGTCTCCATATTCTTCCTTTGCCCATTCTTCTCCGAAAGCTTCTCCCGACACACTAACTCTCTCTCCTGTCAATGTAGCTACTTTTATTGCTGCCTTCTTTTCTGGAGGTGGTTGTGTAACTGGTGTTCTAACCTTTGCTTCTCGTTTCCCTCTCACTATGTTAGCTGATGTGATCTTGTCACTTTGCTCCCAAGGGAGGCCCTTTGTGGGCGCGTCTCCCTCTACGTACCTCCTACTAGGGTGGTCTGCTTCGGGGCTTTGCGCCTCTAAACGATGTGACGGGTTTAGCCCATCATCCTTGTTGTCAGCTAGTTCTACCTTTGACTCTGATGGGAGACCGGAATCTGGACCGTGAATGCCCTTGTCTTCCTGTAGATCCTCATGTTTGTCTAACTCCCCCTCAACCTTAAGTTCGGGTTCGTCTATTGGCTGTTCTAGCTGTCCAGTGTCACTACTCTCCCCCTCAGATTCCTCGTCGTCCCATCTCACTTCTCTGGGTGGGTGAGCCTCCTTACCAACTACATTGGGGTCAAAGCGTACATTACGCACGTTAGTAATGATCTTACGACCATCCAAAACTCTGTATAGTTCCTTAAACACATCGTATCCAAGCAACATTACGCGTTTTCCCCTATATTTTGCTTTCCCTAGCTGCTTTCCTATATACATTACACCTAAACATCCTATAGGCTTTAGTTGTCGGATAGCTGGCTTGTAGCCCAGACATTGCTCAAAGGGTGAGGTTCCCTTTCTAGGCCCTGTCTTGGCTGGTAGAATGTTGTGCAAGGTGGTGGCAGCATGCTCCATCTCTGCCCCAAACTGCGGGGGCAAGTTAGCCTCGTATTGCATGGCCCGGGCTGGTCCGGCTGTGATGTCATTGACCTTCTCAGCTATAGGATTGCCATCTTTATCACCTGGAGCACTAGTCTTCCAAATGAATTGAAGCGGCTTGCACCACTCTATGATTTCAGTTGGGACATCGAACTCGTTATCACAAGTGATCTGTCTGACTTTCCTGCCTGTCTGCCTCTCAAACCATGCTACAGCTTGCTTCAAACACTCTACGAATTCGTTCTTGTAACGTAAGTAAAAATCCTTGATGTACCCCGAGTAATCGTCTGTAACGCAAAATTTATAGTACTTACCGTGAATTGACATGACCGCCCATGGTCCGGAAGTATCTACATGCAAAATCTCACAAGGATAACTCGCTCTCCTAATTCTATTAACCTTAAATCGGGGCAACACTTTAGCTTTCCCCATCATACAGGCTTCACAAAATCTAACTTTATCTTCGTTTCCTGTCACTTTCCTACCCGTTGCCTTGCCTAATGCATAGGTCTTTGGTAACGCTTTATGCCCACTACACTGATGTATGACATAAATGTCAATCGGTTTACCCTTCTTGCCTTTCTCAGGATACATAGCATATAATACGCTGCCTCTAGCTTCCTCACTCTCACTTGCTCTCGCTTGTTTGCTCCTTTTTCTCTCGCTTTGGGGCTTCCCGCCCCGATTACTCCGTTTTCTTCTTCCTCTCTTTCACTTTGGGGTCGTAACGCTCGTTTATGTTGAGGGGCTTATCCTTTTCGTTGCCCCAGCGGTAAAGCATGCCAGGTGTCAGTCTCCCCCTCACGATCACGTCACTTTCTTTTATCCTTATGAGGTGCTTAAGGATGAGTAGTTGCCCGTTCTGGTGAATGATAGACCGATGATGGTTGTGGTCCCTGTTTCCTGTCACAGTGGACATGATGTTAACCGGTATCCTAGTGTCTAACAACATATCTTTCTTCACCAAAACTGGCTTTCCCGATCCATCGATTCTTGTAAATCGTGCTTCCCCCATGTCTCTCACTGTACTCTCTCCGTTTCCGGTGACTAAGCCAACGGGTTCTATCTCTCGAACGTTGCGCAAGATGTGTGTACCGGCTATGTCTCTTGACGATCCACTGTCCTGCACTATCATCTTTTCTTTTCGACCTAACGTCTTGCCGTCGTCTACCATGAGGTTGTGGTCCTGCTTCTCGTCCTTCTCTTTCTCTTTATTCTGGAGCCTGTCTTTCCTTTCTCGCTCGAACCTCTCCTCGTGCAGCCAGTCCAGCTCTTCTCGTGCTTCGCAGTACGATCTAAAGCTTATGGGTACACCTGCCCTAATCTCATCTGAGTTTCTAGAGTGTTCTAGGTTTTCCGGTCATACTCGTCTTCCTCTTCCGGGTCTGAGTGTCCGTCTATCTCCCGTCTCTTCCTATCAAACTCTTTTCTCTTCTGTGCTGCCTGTTCTGGACTGAAGAACTTATGGGCATCGCCTGAGTGTAACTTACGCAAATATGCGTTCAACGTACCCCTCTCGCTTCTACATCGTGCCAGATTTTCATCAAGTGGGGCATCGATCTCACTATCGAAAGGGCAAATTGATTGTCGTGATTGGCCATGTCAAGTACCCCATAATCTATTATGGCTAAAAGCTCTGAGTAAAACTCGTTCTGTTTACCGTCTGGGTCACAACACAGTCCTTCTTTCAGTCTACTATCGGTTCCGCTCGTCAGTGCGTATAGCAACCTAGCTATCTCAGTCTTTTCAGGTCTTGGATGTCCTTCGCTATGTCTGAACTCACACTCCCACTTAGCTCTTTCCTTAGCTTTCGTGCTTTCAGTATTCTTCGCTGCTCTCTTCTCTATGACTGTTTCTCTCGTGATCAATGGTGTGCCTGCTGCATGTTTCAGTAATACTTCGTTCACAGCCCAAAACACATCTGTCAGCAGTCCATCTACATCAGCCACTCTCTCTCCTTCTTTCTTCGTCATCCTCACGACATCTCTTGTTTCATCGTCTATTACACACAGGTTGTTCAGCTGTTCACTTATTCTCTTAAAGTCCTCAAAGCCTATCACCTTTCGGAATTCCGTGTTGTGTGTCTCTTTTACTGCTCTTCCCACAGGTGTTGTGTGTGTGTGTCACTTGTTTGCTGTGCTTGTGAATCTACACTGTCTCCTACCCTGTCTATCGGAGACGGACCTTGTGGTAGCAGCGATGGGGGCCAGGACTTCCCTTCTCTTGTCCCGCCTACACGCTCAACAGCCTCCGTGAATGTTTTCCCCTTTTCAGCCTTAGTCACGCCGGTCCCTCCCTCGTTCCCTGGCAAAACAGCATCATTCCGTGAAGCTGCACTAACTACTTTCTTACCGGGTTTTTGGACACTTTGCTTGTCTTTTTCCCCGATATTTGCGGAACTTAGCGAGTTCTTCTTCCAGGGTTTTGCCGTATCTTTTAGCGAAACTTGCTGTGCACTCGCCCCCTTTCCCTCCCTCTCTCTCAGTATTCTGATCATCTCACTCTCTGATGGATAGTCACGGGGAGGGCGTGGGCGACGTGATGGGTCTTGTGATAGATCAATAGACGGAAATTGGGGGTCTTGACGGGCATGATACCCGCACAAATCTGCATAAGCTAGCCTTTTTGCTTCCTCCCCTGCCTTACCCCAACTCCCCCCCTGTCCAAACTTTGCTCCACACTGTTCTCCCTTCCAGTTTAGCCCTTGACAACGAATGGTTTGTGGGCCTGTTGTGTTGCTCTTTGGAGTGGATGTAGTGGGTTGTGGTGTTTCTTTCTTTCTCTGTCTAGAGTTCTGAGGGGGTGTGGGTGTCGGTTTCTCTCGTTCTTTCCGTTTCTCTTTCTCTTTTGAATGCGAGGGTTTTGGTTGCAATGGTGCGGGTTGCACGCGTTGCGTATCTTGTGAGGTTGTGAGGGCAGCAGTAGTTGTCGTAGGGGTGTTGGGCACTAGTGAGAGTGCGTTGTGGAGGGTTGTGGGGTCTGTCTCGGAGTGTGTCTCGAGCCAATGAAGCACTCGACAGTCCCCCCCCCCCCCCCCCACGGGCTCTTGTGGGTTGTTCCAAGGGTTTGTTTTCACTTTGCTCCTTTTGAGGCTCACTTTCCTCCTCGCCCTCTTGCTCAGCTTCACGAGCAATTATGCATTCCCCACTTTCAATGTTTGTTTCCCTCCATTGCATCCTCGCTACCCTCCATAATGACTAGCCCATACTCCTCCTCTTCAGAGCTGTCTTCCCACTTCAGACTTGTCTCCTTCTTCCTCTTCACCTTCCTCTCCAGGTACTTCTCCTCTCATCAGAGTAACTCCTTTGGCTCCTTTCTTACGAAATTCGCCACTCTTGTCTCTATGCTTTCCTTTCGAGGAGTCAAGTGAGACTGTGAACTGGTTCGCTTGGGGTTTGGCTTTAGTTTGGGGCAAAAACGGTTAGTATGCCCAGTTTGATAGCAGTTGTAGCATGTAGCTGTCAGCCACCATTCCTGCTCTGAGCTATCACCCCCATTACCCTTTTTCCCTTTCCCGTTCCATGTCCATTTCTTGTGTTTCTCTCTCTTTTCTCCTTTCTCTCCTCCCTCTCCCTCTCCAAACAGTAGATTCGCTCCCTTACCCTCTCTAACAACCCATTCACTGCTTCCTCTGGCTCGAAAGCATTCCTTCTCAAGGCCTCTAGCCAGTTCTTCTGCAGTAGATGTTGTGTTAGATACTCATCCATATCCTCTGTCGGTCTCGGTCTCATCTCTTTAAATGCTTTCTCTTCGATATATCTTGCCGCACCACTGAGATTACCGTATTTTTCCTTTACAATGCCGACTTTTTCGAACGGGCAATGAACCTTTTGCTGCGCAGAAATTGTATCACTCTAGCCTCCCAAAATGCTGTTGTGACGAGAAGTTGAAACATTCTGCAGCGATGCAGATATTGCTGTTCTTCTCTGTACAGTAGTACTTTTTCTTTCTTAGCAGGTAGACATCTTTGTTGGTTCTTGTCATCGCCCTCTTCTTCTTTCTTATCGCTCTGTCTTCCCACGCTTTCTTCTCTTCCTTCGTCATATCTTTCCAGTTGGCTGGTTTGTCTGTCGGTAACTTTTGTTCTGGTGGTGTTCGGCTATCTCTCTGTCTCTGTTGTCGCGGTTGTTGTGTTTCGTCTTCTTTGTCTGATGCATCTGGTGTCCACTTCGTGTGGTTCTCTCGGTTCATCCATTTCTTCTGCTTTTCTCATCCTGTCTCTATCAAAACCATATTTCGTTTTTTCCGCTTTATGGTCTTTAAAAGCATCATGGAACATGTCCCGAGAGTTGTGCTAATACCATAGGCATACTCCTCTATCTGATAATAGCAACTCTGCAAATCCTTTTTGTTTCCGCTAAACACCGGTGTGTGAGACATCAACTGTCTCATGCTAACCGCATGGTGCCGAAAATCGTTTCCCCAGCGGCTCATAACCGTTGATTAGGTAATTACCCGGTCACTCACGGACCTAATACCTTTACAATCCGGTTTGCTGAGGGACTCCGTTAGAAGCCACGATGCCAATCGACACTTTTAATCCGCAAGTATAGAGTAGCAGAACTGACAAACTCAAAGGTAATAGCGAAACTGAAACAAAGTCCGCACGACTGTAATTATTACACAATTGTTATTGTCCAACCCTGAATGCCAATATAGACCGTTACGTCCGTTACCATTATTGACTAGAACTATACGGTCATTCGACTATACGAATAAATTACTTACCAGTCACAAAGTAATCACTAATAGTAAACGTAGTTATCCTACCAACGGAGCTTGATCATTAAGTATTCCTATCTGTCGTAAATTGATTTTGTCCATATTGTATAATCATTGATAAACTTGAATTGATGTCTGTTGTTGGGTGCAACCGATTTTTTACCGGTAAAGTTTGGTGAAGCTTGGTAAAGTTTCATGCAACTTCTAGGTTTACTGATGTAGATGAGCTCGTATTACTTAATGATTCAATAAAATTATGCTTCCACATTACTAGTAAGTAATAGTATTACCGGTAACTTAAAGATAATCTCAGGAAAATCAAACAAACAATCCTGCTAATTTTTCAGTCAGGAGGGGGGGGGGGGGGGGGAGGGTGTGTGTGTGTGTGTGTGCGAAGGAGGACGAGAAGAATAAGACGAAGAAGTGTCAGGGAAAAGCCAGCACCAAACAACAAACAAGAGACCTCAAGCAACGAACGACGAGCAGCAAATAGTCAGCGACAACAAACTCAATCAAAAAACGATACTAACTGACCCGACTCGACAAGCAACATACAAGCAACAAGACGCAAGCTACCACCGACAGGCAACAAGCATAACAAGCAATAAGCAATATAACAAGGAACGAGGAATAAGCAACGAGGAATAAGCAACGACCAAAAACTTGAACAACAACCAACAAACCTCAGTGACAACAGTGACAAACACAAACAACGTGACCAGCAACAAGGAATAAGCAAAAAGGAATCATGAAGTTGAATGAGATACTGGATAAAGACAACCAACAAGCAACAATATCAATTGAAGGACAAGCGACCAGCAACAAGCGAACAAAAACAAGTAACAAGGAACACGGCGCAGCAAGCAACAAGTAGCAATAGGATACTAGCATGCGCCAAAGACAAACAACGACCAACTAGCAGCAATAAGATACAAGCAACGGACAAGCGACAAGCGACACGCAGCAGATGATAAGCAACAAAAAAACACAAATACAACTTGAAGTATGATAACAAAAAAAACTTGAACAAGCGACAAACGACCAAGTGAAACTTACGGTTATTAGTATCAAAAACTATAGTGTTGGGTTAAACTAAAATTAAGTGCTGGGCGCGGCCAGTAGTAAACTGCAAAGGGGCGCCCTACGCCAACCACCGCGCTGCCGACCCCGCCTCGCAGCGCGACAGCGCGGCGAGGCCAAGCCGCGCCGGGGCGGCAGCGCGGTGGTTATCGTAGGCGCACCTTCCTCACTGACTGCTTCAGGTACACATGCACTGCGGGCCAACCTTCAACACCTCCGAGTCTCTCAGACCAGGCTATCTAAATTTATCACATGTCGGCTCTGCCGGACCCGAAATCTTTAATATTCAAGTATAGAAGTCAATACATTTGTTCCGAAGTTGACATACTGCAGGAAAAAAAAAAAAAAAAAAAAAAAAAAAACAAAAAAAACATATGAGTTGAAGGGAAGGAGTTCACATTTACAAGAATGGCTAGAGACTCAGCTGTGACGTGCAGTATGGGGATATATATATCGTATTTCTGCGTCTATCCGTGCCACCTGTGGAGTCGATGCGCTGTGTGGCATAACTACATTGACATACAAGTTGCCGCCCAGAAAGAAATCAGACGTTATAATAACATTGAAGAAAATATTAATAATATTTCCGTCATAATTAATAAATCAGGAGGTGGTACTGTAGGCATCACCCGGCCCCCGGATAGCAGGTAAAAAGTACACTTTTTCCAGTATCGTGTCCGGATTGGACCTAATGCCATTTTATTCCTGGTCTGTTGCCGTTTTCTTTTTCGGCTTTACAGCTAATACAACGAGACATCATTCTCATCTTTTGAGGACTGTGGTTGTATTAACGACTTTTTATACGAGCTATCATTGGAGGCTTTACACGGTATAGTGATATTGTTAAGAGTGATAATTAACTTGAAAACCGCCATTATGACCAAATAATGTTCAGAATCCGAACTCAGGACAAGCGTTTTAACATCATGTTAATAATTTGGATAACTTACTGTGGACCGCATCAATGATCATAAGTTCGTTCAAGTGTTAAAAGTTGCGATCGAATTTGAGTTAATGTGCAGATGCAAAACTTGCGATCAAAATTGAGCAAATGTGCAGATTTTGAATTA
>WBZZ01003827.1:0-12500 GCA_019918135.1 Paulinella micropora | reverse complement strand
ATGGACTGATGATTACTTTAAATAATAGTGGATGATTATCAAGTTCTGAGAAAGGGAGATACAGGGGATGAGTTATGCTGCTGCTGTCTTCACTGAATTTCAGTGATTAACGTTAACAGCTTAACAGGCTATGAACCTAGATGATGGAAGGGGTGGCACCCGGGCCTCCAGATCATTACTGCTGATCACTGTTAATATTAATTATATTTAAAAATACTATTTCAAAAATGAAAACGTTTAATTTCTAGCTATTGATAATGACATCAGTGATTGCATGCCGCACCTAACTCAGCGCCAAAAATCATACTTCAAACTGCTGTAGGCGCAGATATGTAAACATATCTCTTTAAGATAGAAGAGCTATATCTCTTTAAGATGTAGTTATATCCGTTTTTATTCATATACTTTTGAGCCGGTTGAAAACGATAATATTACGATTCATAATCGGTACTACTTTTTTAAGCCGTACCGGCTTACATTAAATAATATCTTTTGATTATAACCGACAAAAGTGGAGTCCCAGCCTAGATTTTCATATCCTCTGAATTTCAATTCAGCAATGTGAAAAATAGCCACTCCCCTAAGCAAAGAAAGAAGGAAAGATAGTGGAGGAGTGTAGGAAAGGAGTTGGGGAGGTGTTAGCAGCTTGCAGTGCACAAAAACAACAGTGAAATCTTACACAGAAGCCCACTGATAAAGCGGCACGACAAGACACTCGTTGTGTGTACGATTTTGACACCTCAAGCAGTGTGATTGGAGCGTGTAAGGTGCATAGAAAGTGTACTCAGTGGGACAGAAACATTAGGGGGCTCACTAGTGTGATTGTCGACACATTGTCGAGCCAGAACAAACACACACAAGGAGAAGGAAAACACACTCCTATCAATTCTGTCAACACTCCTACACGTATACCTACACATACTCCTCACGAGGAGAATAACCAACAATTACACGCTCTAACCCTTGTTTGTACTGCCACAAACACGTAAAACACACAAACGTTGTTGACACGTCAATACGTGCAACGAGGCAGAAGAAAAACAAACAAACGACACACATACAAAATCCTATTCCTTTGGCATAAAACCTGTTTATACAAACAACACCCGTCCCACACCAAAGAAGGTAGCCATCTCTCAAAGGGGCAGGTAGGCCAGTCTATTAAGACATAGGCCAGGGGAATTCAGTGTAAATTGAAGACAGGGAGGCTAAAAAGGAGTGTGTTTTGGAAACAATTTTTATTCTTGTTCACAAACAACGAAACACACACCCCACATCACACTCAAACACTCCAAACGTGTTGTGTGGTGTCACCAAGGTCAGCAAGGACAAGAACTCGGATACCGAGCAGCTCCCAAGACATCAACGACAAGTGTGTGAAGAGTCACCAGCACTCGGTACACACACAGGCATACACACTCTCGTAGACACACAGACGAGACACACACCTCACATCACACCCAAGCACTAACAACGTGTGTGTGGTGTCAAATAGGTCACCAAGAACAAAAACTCGGACACCGAGCAACTCACAAGGCATCAGCCGTTGTTGTGTGAAGAGTCAGCAGCACTCGGTACACACAAACACATACACACACACGAGAACACTCACAAACACACCCCCCATAACTCAAAAAGGCAAAGCTTCGGTTGGTTTTTGAGTTGGGAAAGGTTCTTTCACAAAGGGATAATGACAGTGACCTATTGGGCTGAGCCCAGAAAGGATCATTGAAAACGTTTTTGAACGATTCTTGATTGTGTACGCACGAGGGTGGAGTAAGGTTGCTAACCGACTTGTTTGTGAAGCACAAGTGTGGTGTACTTTGTCAGAGTGCACACGTACACATCGTCTGGCTTGGCAGAAGGAACAGCAAGGCTTCCCCCGACAGAGGGGGAGGGTGAGTCCACCAATTCCTTGACTGTTATTTGTTGATCGTTGTGTTGGGTGTGAGTTGGTTGTCGTGTTGTATAACATCGTGCTTGACACAAGCATTGACGACACAGTGAACAGAACACACGACAACAAAAGACAAACACAACAGCACACTTACACAACACGAGAACATACGACTCCATCTGCTCGTTTCAACCCTTCAGGGGCACACTGAACATGGCGTGGATAGGCTCTAAAACGAGATTGGTACAGGTGTATGTTTAAGGAACCCTCGATACAAGGGGCTATTGGACTAATGCATTTGTTCAATCCGAGCCTTACTGCCAATGGTACCGCTACCATACATCATGTTATGGACCTCTACAGGGTTCTAGCACGTGCGTGACTCCTTATTAGACGAAGCGTGGCAGATAAACCACCAAAAGTACCCAGCTCTGCTGAATACCTTATTCTTCGAGAAAAAGGATCTGCAACCCTCTCTCACTTTTCCTTTCACACAGGACCCAGATAAAAAACTAGCTACAGACACAAAGTGGCCCAACTCGGCAGGGTTGCTGGTGTTTATCTCGGAGATACAAGCTTGGAATATAGTTTCAGCACGAAACCTGAGTGCTGCGGTTGCAATTTGGAATCTCACCCTCACAGAGCACAAGAGCTGGAAGAAACAGCTTCTCCCCGCTGAGGACGATTCAACAGCAGCTGCCCAAGCCCGGGACACCCTTAACGAGCTGCTTGCTACAATCGAACAGCATCAGTGGACCTGGGTGAGTAGGATGGCAACGAAGTTCAAATACTTCAAGGCCACCATGGTGTTTGAGAAGGCTATTAGAGGTGGTAAGGCGGTGGAAAAGAAAATCGCTCCCCACCCGGCGGTTAAGCTTTACTGGTGCAACTTCCTCGCTATGTGCGAGTTAGTAGAACAGACCATCAGTGACATCCTCCGAATTTGCCTAGCGAACGAGGTTCATGTCACATATGGCAATGATGGCAGAGCAACCGTCGTCCCAGAGGGAACGACATTCGTCTTCTTTCACAAGACGGTAGTTGTCCCTCCCCAGGGAAACCAGGGGGGTGGCGGACACAACCCAAACACCACGGAAAAACAAAAGAAAGCGAACGACAAATTGGTCGAACGAGCTCTGACTCGGCTTGACAAAGCCACAACTTTTGCCTATGGCAAGTATAACCCGCAAGTCAATATTGATTATGGCGAAGGTATCTTGCTTTTGTTGGGCTATACGTGTCTAGACAGCACGATTGGACAGTTCAGTCTAACCGCTGCTGACACTAAAAAGATATTAGCCAACAAAGCCAGTCGTTGGGCATCCCAAGATTTGTTAACGCACAAGTGGCCACAATGGGATGAGGAAGCGGGCCGATTGATTCAAGGGGGACAATTGAAGCCTCCCGGGCGACCTCATTACCTGCTCGAACAATTTGTAAAGGGAGCCAACTGGGGTTTCATGTGCGACCCTGTTATCGTCGCCGACCTGGTGTCGGCAATGGCACAACGTATGTGGGAAGCCGATGTGCCACACAACGAAATCGTGGACCTCCCACAAAAGTTGATCACGCCCCTTGTTCGTGCGGATTTGACGATGTTACTGGTGGCAGTCCATACGGGCATCGCTAGAGCAACGACCACCAAGGGCCGAACAACGGGGGAAAGATACATTCGCAACGTCTTGTCACAGGTACAGGATGCCGATGACCGCGGATTCTCGCTTCAGAGTTTTCGCGTTGACCGATTGGTCGAAGTATCCGCGTGGGATGCAACTTTTGTGAAGAAGATCTTCGGCTCTAAATCGAACAAGGACGAACTTATGCGGCGGGCAAACATCTTGCTGCAGGCCATGCAGGCTGTAGGATTGTCGTTGCCTGATCATCAGGCCAAGGCAAACGAACCACAGTTCGACATACTGTCCTTCGTCACATCCACCTCATGGGGAGACCACTCTTGTACGGGGTCGAGCTCCTATCAGAGATCCCCCTCGAGTTCACCTAACCCATACTGGTCATCGTCGTCGAGCTCATCGAGTTCCTCGAACCCGTCTTGGGGACAGGGGCCGCGACATTCTCCAAACCCATACGCATCTACATCTTCTCCAGCGGGGGGTAGCCCTAACCCATATGCCCAACAATCTACTTCGGGGTTTCATTCTCCACCACCGGTGGGCTTGACATCACCACCTCATACTTACCAAGCACCACAGTTTACCACGCCCATCTACTCACCACCGCCCTTACCACCCCCCATGTTACCTCCCACACCACCGCCGGTTAGCCAGACACAAGGGGCCCCGCCCCCACGTCAGCCGGCGACAAAGAAAAATTAAAGAAAACACGTAGAATCCCACGGCAAACCAATCAACCTCTCAGCTCATTAGCCATCGACCCTGGTCCGGCTGGATGCCCGTACGGGGTACAGAGGTTAGACGACCTGGGCAACCCGCCAACGGTCAAGTGTAATACTTTGTGTGATTATTTTTACCACGCACGGGCTTTTAACTGCTTACCAGAACGTCGATTTTGGGTATGGCCCTGCCTCATGGGAAAGTCGTGTCAGCGATGGCACACATTCCCGGGCACCCCGCAGCACCCAATAGCGATGAGGCGGTACATACGCCGATGCAAGGCGGGAGAGTCGAAGGTTAAAAGGCCGGAAGATGGTGATTGGGTGCCCTGCCCGAAACAGGCACACATGAACTTGCCATTCCCGGACGTTGATGAACACGGACGGGTCTCTCTGATGCCAAACGGGCACGTGGCGAGTTGGTGCGCAGCCTTCGATGCGGAAGCCGAAATGCTCAAGAGCCAATTCCCGGCGGCCGACAAGTTTGCGGCATACATGCCCGGTCAGGAGTCACTCCTGAGCCAGATGGGTAAGCCCACAGCACGCAAACGCAAACGCAAACGCAAGCAACACGTCACATGTGTTGTGCAGGCCAAGGCCAGCCAGCGGGACACAAGTCCTACAAGAAGCGCAAACTCAAGTCCTAGACAATCAACGGAAAGGACACACCCGGGGCACGTAAGCGGGTGCGTTTTGCACACCCGTTGAAAACGATAGCCACCGCAGAGGGTGATGGACTAGTTGTCGGGACAGGCGCAGTAGTAACAGAAACACTAGTTAATAGGGTGATGGTAACGGAGGCCACACCAACGCCAGGTCAGGTGACACAAGCCGATATTGAGTCATCGACGGCTAGGGTTGCTGTGTCCCCACCCGCACCAGTAGTAGATAAGACAGTAAGAATGGAGGCTACACCAACGCCAGGTCAGGTGACACAAGTCAGTATCGAGTCACCGACGGCTAGGGTTGCTGTGCCCCCTTCTACACCGCAAGTAGATAGTATTGCGGGGGTCACAGACCCCTCGATCACATTCAATAGTACTGCTACGGCAGGGATGAGCGAAGAGATAACAGAGGGGCACAACAGTAGTCGTGGCCGTACACCTTCACCTGAGGTGACGACCATCCGCAACAATGTACAGGCGGACCCTCAACTATCTCCACCGAAGACGATGTCGCACAGGCAGCTAGTGAGGATGATGGTAAAATGGACGGGCTAAGTTGCCGTGTCCGCACAGCGGACACCTGCGTAAGCAAGGCAGGTTCCATCCCAGTCACTTCACTACAGAAAACAGCCCTTTTTGAGAACAAGGTGATTAACATCAAAGCCAGGGCAAAACAACAAATAGCACCTCAACGGTCTTTGCTCGGTCGTGGTGTTCGACTAGCCCCGGGAACGGTGGCCGGTTCCGATATTAATCATCCGAATATACCGCATATTGACCATGCATTTCCCCCACACACAGACAACATGTATACTGCGTCACCATTCACAGCACAGAATCCTGTAGTGCTCCCGGGCCCACGGGATGGCCCAAGCGTTGCTTCGGCGGTCGTAAGCCAGATGGGACTAGCACCCTTGGTGGACCCGGACAAGCTTGGCGATGCACAACGCCGGATGGCACGCAGGTATGCTGAGATGGAACTGCAACAAGCCCTCATGTCGACAGCCGAACCCCAGGACCTCCCTGCAGCGGAGGCAAGGGACATGAGCTACACCCATCTATTTTGGCGGGAGCTCAACGCCCACCTGGACACCGGTAACGATAGCATGGCACAAATCACCTTCGCGGGAAAAAGATTTATAGATAAATTCGGAAAGTTATTCGATTTCACGCGCGAAGGGTAGCTCGGATATATCCGGGGTGCTAACGACGAAGAAGTGCGATCATTGGTCGTATTCCGTTGACGGTGGAATTCCCGACTGGCATGACATACACAATACACGTCTTGGTGGTGCCAGATTTCCCGGGAATAATAGTGCTGGGTAAACCTGATCTGAAGATGATGGAAGCTCAGCTTTTATTAGGGCAGGATGTTATTAAGTATGGAAGGGGCCGACATGTGGCGGAATACCCCATACTTAACCCTAGTCCAGAACGTCCGGTAGATCATCCGTATAGGGGGAGAGCGCAGGTGAATTTGACCCCGCCCGCACCCCCCATACCGCATGATATACGGACACAGCAGCGTGTTACGCCCGCTGGCACAGCATGGGTATACTCGAATGTTTATGTCCCGGAGCTGACCGGCCCATGGGCGGGCTTCGAGGATTTAGCAGCTGAGCGCGAGGCCCAAATCTTGCTGCTGCGGAAGCAGGATGAATCATGACACGGCTTTGACCAAACCTACCTATATGAGGGTGGGCAGAAACGGCCACATGAATTCATAAGGGTCAAATCGAGCTTGGTTTTCCATGCATCTAAACGCCTCACAGAGGACAATAATGTGATGGAAAAGTTAAAACTATGGTACAAGGGATCGGAGCCTATACAGCCCGAGAACCTGTCGAAGGTGCCGAAACTTCTGGCTGACAGGTTGGATCGGGGCGAAGACATCACCATTATACTCCCGATACACCCCACCGTGATGTGGTGGAGGGATGTATTGGATAGGGTGGTCGATGACCCAATACCGATACCTAGTCGACAGGCTAAAGTACACATGGCATTCCGATTAGGATCAAGGCAGGATGGTCTGGCATACAGAACCAAACTACTGACCCGAAAGGTGGATGACATGCGGGAAATTGCCTTTCAGATCTTTCCGGGGTTCTTTCACAAGTCGGCAGCGAAGCAATACGCCGATATGTTAGTAGAACTTCAGGAATTTGCAACATGGGACAACCAGTCCACCACGCAATACCCAGGCAGGGACGCGAAGGATGAGGTTGAGGATCCGGACTCCATTTTAGAGTACCCGGATGACCCGAGAGACCAGAAACCGGTCGAAGAGATCATCGACGAAGTCGTGGCGCGACAGTCAGGGTCACCAGACTTTGTTCGGGATCTCAAGGCTCAGTTTCTGAAGAATAAAACACTTTTTGCACCCCTTGTAGCCGGCGGCGTGACGCACACTGCTGCTAAGATAGAGCGACAAGTGGGACAGATGATGCCTCGTCTCCGCGGATTGCGCCTCAGTTACAAGGAGGAGCAGATCTGCGAGGAAATGATCCAAGATATGTTGGCTAAACGGCTAATAGAACCGTCATGGTCGGAATACCTATCACCGGTTCGACTTGCACCGAAAGCTGGATGGCAAGCAACGATTTTGTATCAATTACACGAGGCTCAATAAGATCATCAAGAGCGTTGAGGCACAAATCCCCCGTATGCGGGATGGCCTCAACCGACTCCGGGATGCTAAGTAGTTCTTTACAAAGCCAGACTTGAAGAATGGATTCTGGAACATCCTTTTGGATGTGGAAAGTCGGGCACTGATGGCCTTCGCCGTCGGCGGGAGACTGTACCAGTGGACAGTCCTCCCGATGGGATTGAAAACCGCCTCGGCTATCTTTCAGGATTGCATGAATCAAGCTCTGTCCGACCCGAAGTACGGTGATCCGAAGTTCACCGAAACTTACGGACATACTAACCAGTATACTTTTGTTACATCGATGATATCGTTATTTATTCAAAGACAGAAGCGGAGCACCTGGCTCACGTGTTGGACATCTTGAGACGCCTAGAAGTCTTCGGCCTCAGGTTGAACCTAGAGAAGTGTTCGTTCGCTAAGGACCACATCGATTATCTAGGGTACAGAATCAAGGATGGGGTTATAGTGTTGAAGCCGGAGAAGCGGGACGCTATCCATTCCCTTCCACGCCCAAACACACACACAGCGCTGCACTCCTTCCTCTGTATGGCGGTGTACTCGGAATTTATCCCGAACTTCCAGGACTTTGTCAAACCATTACGGGACTTCTGCCTTCACGGCGACCCGGATGGCGAATGGCCGCCAAAGGCGGCGGAGGTATACACGAAGCTAAAGGAGGCGATGACACGAGACCCCCTCACAGAGGACGGATCGGTCTTGGTTCTCCCCGACTTTGAGAAGCGTTTTGTGGTAGCAACCGACGCGTCGAAATACGCGGTCGGGGCCGTCTTACAACAATACGACTCTGACCACAAACAGTTGAGACCGATCATGTTCGTCAGCAAGAAGTTGACGCCCGAACAAGTCAACTACTGCAGACAACGCGAAGCGTTGGCGATAGTTTGGGCGTTCAGTTGGCTGAGGGAGTACTTGTGGGGTGCTCCGAACATATTGGTTCAAACAGATCACGCCAACCTTAGATGCCTCATGGACAGAGAACATACGAGACGACTGGCCCGATGGCAGTCGGAGCTGGCCTTGTATGATTTCACCATCGAGTACATTAAAGGTAAAGAAAATACGTCCCAGATAGCCTATCACGGATGCGTCGGGTGAAAGGCTCTGTAGGCGACGGATTAGACCGCTTTGCATTAAAAACTCCTACGGCCTGAAAGGTCGGCGATTATCGCGGCTGCCGAGCGAACACACCGAACAGAGGGGCCTATAAGCCTAGTCACCAGTGCTCTCCAGCTGGGTGACATGGATATGACGGTGGCGAGCCCCGAGGTGTTTGGTCAGTTGGCGAAGAGCTCTAAGGAATGGGGCCCCTTCATTGCTCACGCTATTGACCCGATAGCTCGGCTGTGCACAGTGTGGGGCTTTAAGTGGAAATACGTAACTGCATATTCACCAGACTCGGAGCAACGGCAAAATAGAGAGGGTCCATAGACCGCTCAAGGCCGCTCCAACAGCATTGTCGCGATAATCAGCACATATGGCATAAGGCCTTACCGTCTTTTGTGTTATCCATGAACAACACCGCATCGAG
Source organism: Paulinella micropora (assembly GCA_019918135.1). Classification (NCBI taxonomy): domain Eukaryota; phylum Cercozoa; class Imbricatea; order Euglyphida; family Paulinellidae; genus Paulinella; species Paulinella micropora. The sequence goes on along the minus strand of WBZZ01003827.1, from coordinate 3,389 downwards.
GGCATTGGGCGGAAAAGCCACAGGCGCTTCCCCCAATCTCCTGGTATACGGGCAGCACTTAAGGATCCCGGAGGAGCTGGTGTTACCAAACTTCCCGGAAGGGGGCTTTTTGGAGCATGATGAGCTGATGGCCCGTCGCCTACGAGTCATGGCGGAAGCCAGACACTACGTCATGAAGGCGCGGGAGGCCGAAGAGGCTCACAAACAAAACCAGCAGACGCCGAACAAAGTCAAGTATGAGTCGGGGGAATACCATAAAGGGGACTTAGTCTTCCTGTACGTACCCCAGGTACCCAACTTGGTTAGCGTCAAACTCTTCCCGATGTGGCAAGGCCCTTACACTGTTGTAGAACAAGTAGGTGCTTTGACATACCAATACAGGGAAAGCGTAAGACACTAGTAGTACATGTACGGCGGCTGATGCGTTTTAACCCCATGCTGGATCGTAACGAAACGATGACGGAAGCGATACAGAAGCTGGAACACAGTTTAAGGCCGCCGCCCAAGCGCCGAGACAAGACGGCCGAGGCGAAAGAGGACCCGACACAACCCTTGCCGGCCGAAGCCGAGGGGAATGATCCAAATAATAACGAAGCCGACGAAGTCGCGGCTGAACAAGCCGACGCTTCCGAGGGGGACGTTATCGCGCCAGGGCCAACCAATCACCTGCAGTCGGAACAGGAGGAGAAGGTTGAACCGGTGCCGAGACGCCCACCAGCTGAATCAAAGCTGAGGTCGGCCGACGACGTGAAAACCAAGCACTGGCACGTCGGAAAGATATACCTTCTTCGGCCACCAGAGGCACATGTCGGCGACGATCGCCTCAACGATTTCTTCCTCATGAAAGTGAGAGAATGGGAGCCGCAGACTCGGGTCACGCGCACAAGCAAGGCCATCAAAGCCGAGCCGCCCGTACTGCAGTTCTATCGATCACACCAGGACCTCGACGAGCCGGAATCGCGGACTTTTTATCCAGTATACCGCGACTCCAACCAAGTCGAAACGTTCTGGAAAGGCATCACGGACAAGTCCGAAGGCTACACGCCGTGGCAAATACAGGCGTGGCCTAGGACGGTGCTGGATTACCCATTCGATCTACAGCACGGTCGAATCCCCCTACGGGTGTGGGATGAGATAATAGCCGAGGGCATAGCGACCCATCTCATCGGGGCACCACCACCAGGCAAATATAAGAAAGCCAAATTAGGGCAGGCGAAGAGGCGCAAGCTAGCCTAGCCCAGCATGCCATGTGACACCTCACAAGCATAGTTAAAGCGGGTAGTATGCGAGATCCAAAGACCAATACTGAGTAGCAACAGTAAGAAACTAGCCATAGGAAAGGGACACGGCTTTGGACTCCATATCTGTTAAAATACTACCTAAGTCCATTCTTCTTAGAGATAGCAAAAGAGAGCCTAACATGACATGATACACGGGAAAAGACCCTGCCTTACCCTCCGTGAGGTGCGACGGCCCTGAAGGTATCTTGACGGGCTAGTAGTTGTTGTTCCACCAGGGGTCGGAATAGCTTCGGGCTAACCATGTTGACGCGCAGCAATGCCCGTTGATATGGTTGGCATTGCACATTATACCCACCTCCTCTCGAGTTGCACACCCGCCTCCCGCGGCAATTGCATCAGTGGTGTATGATGAGTTATTCCCCACAGAGTGTCTTAGATATTATACTCGCTCTTGTTTGCTCTTTGTTTGGATGGAAGGGGCTCTAAGGCACCCGACGGCCCTACGTATACACATAAGCATATCTATACCACTAAGAAATATAGCATGTCCCTATTTACATACCGCCGCAAATCGCGCAGTACGGCGAGGGCGGAACACGCGGACAGCAACGATGACCGGGGCATGGGTGCACCCGCGTTGTCACGCTGTCGACCAGCGTTTGGAAACGAGCGGAGAGTCGAACACCGACACGAGAACAACACACACATTGCACATTGCTCGGTGTGCTTGGGCTGACATACATATATATATATATATATATATATATATACATACGAACTCACGGAAATATACGTGATATAGGCACCTGACGGTGTATGTTTGGCACCGAACATCTGGTGGAGCAGTATCTGGGATTCCTCCTGGCATGCGTGGCTTCGGTCCTGGTGATACTGATCGTACACCTAGGACTACAGGCGATCGTGGGAGAAGGGCAACGGATCCCTCCACCCGCGCGGGATAGTTCGGCGGGAACGACCCCGGCAGCTAGCCCGGTGGCGGACCGGCGTCGCGAAGCGGAGCAGCCGGACGAACCAGACCCATCTGAGGCAGCGAACTTCAGGTGCGGTCACATACATACCTCACCAGAGGGGACACCCCACATCACAATGACCACTCCGAGCAGTGGCGCAAACAACCTTGCAAGCAAGGGCGCACAGGGAAACGAAACCCTGCAGCGCAACCTTGGCGGTCCCAATACATCGCTCACACCCGCTCAACCTTCAGGTGGCACAACTCAGGCTAGTGTTGTGACCACACCGAAATCCCCACGGGGAAAAGCTGAAGTCGAGTCGGAGATGTTGACGACCCCTATGAAGTCATCGGCTGACGAGGGGGAGGCACCGACTGAGAACAGCAGTACACCTGCATCGCAACACACCGATGAGGACGTCGATCCCGAAGGGCTAAACACCCCTCAACACGGGATTTGGGTGGATCCCAGAGGAAGACGAGAGCCTATATTATGGCGAAGAATTGAGCCTCACGCGGATGGACGCTAGGGAGGAAGCACGCTTGAGATACTGGAAGAAAGTCGGCGATGAGGATAGACTCAAGCCCGACGCTTACAGTGACAAGCTGAACCCGCCCGAAGAGAAGCGGCCCGATGAGCGGCCACGGCCCACGGATCCGGCGTACCAGCATCACCGCTGCCCGCCACCGGAGTCGACGGCAAATTGGGGCAGGGACGAAGTATTCCCCGCGTACTTTCATGCCTCCGATAACATATTCGGAGTATACGGACCGATCGACCGTCCGATATACGCATATTCGGAACGGGACCCGGTACCGCCGCGAACGTGGAGGGTCGTAGCACCCGGAGTGCGTAGGCCATATCGCATCGACACGGAAACGATGTTGAGAGGTATGGACCTACACCTGAACCAAGACCCAGATCGGGAAAGGGAGGAGTATCAGAAACCGGTACGCTACGCGTATGACCCACTGACGCGTAGAGTACACCGGATCTACCCGCCTTACCCAGATATCACGGATGCGGAGCGCAGGCTGCGGCTACAATGCCCGGCGCTCGCACACACAACCAACGAACGAACGTTCCCGTTCACAGTGCCTAAGGAGCCGTACCGAATACGATTGGTGGGCAACCAGGTTAATTGGGTCCCAGACCCGCACTTGTTCGAGGCAAACCC
>WBZZ01003826.1:25000-111670 GCA_019918135.1 Paulinella micropora | reverse complement strand
AGAAGAAGAAGAAGAAGAAGAAGAAGAAGAAGAAAGAAGAAGAAGAAGAAGAAGAAGAAGAAGAAGAAGAAAGAAGAAAGAAGAAAAGAAAAAAAAGAAGAAGAAGAAGAAAAAAAAGAAAGAAGAAGAAAGAAGAAGAAGAAGAAGAAGAAGAAGAAGAAGAAGAAGAAGAAGAAGAAGAAGAAGAAGAAGAAGAACACAGCAACAAAACCAATAATAACAATAAAAGTAATAACAATGTTTAAAAATAATAGTAATGATAATAACAATAAATAATAACAATCACAACAATAACAATAACAATAATAACAATAATAACAGTAATAATAATAATAATAATAATAATAATAATAATAATAATATTAATAATAATAATAATAATAATAATAATAATACCAGTCTTGCCAGGACTTCCTGAAATGAAAGAGAAGATAGACGTCGCCCACACACGAATCTTGCCATCCGGGCACTTTGGTAACTTGTGACCCGGATTGTCAGGGTCCTCATCACCTTCATCCGGATCCCCAGCTTCAGGCTCCTCCTCTTCATCCAAGCCCTTGTTTTCCTCATTCTCATCCTCCTTCTTCTTGGTTTCCTCATTCTCATCCTCCTCACTCTCATCCTCCTCATCGGCCTCCTCCTTCTGTTCTTCCTCGTTCTTCTCTTCTTCTTCTTTTTTCTTGTTCGCGTCTTTCTTCGTCTTCGCCTTCTCTTTCTTCTTCTTCGACGCCTTCTTCTTCTCTTCTTCCTCCTCCTCCTTCTTCTTGTCTTCTTCCTCCTTCTTCTTCTTCTTCTTCTCCTCCTCCTTCTTCTTCTTCTGTTCCTCCTCCTTCTTCTTCTTCTCTTCTTCCTCCTTCTTCTTTTTCGCATCCTTCTTTTTCTTCTTCTCTTCTTCCTCCTTCTTCTTCTTGTCTTCTTCCTCCTTCTTCTTCTTGTCTTCTTGCTCCTTCTTCTTCTTCTTCTGTTCATCCTCCTTCTTCTTCTTCTGTCCTTCCTCCTTCTTCTTCTTCGCATTCTTCTTTTTCTTCTTCGGACTATCTTCTTCCTCCTCCTCCTCCTCCTTCTTCTTCTTCTGTTCTTCCTCCTTCTTCTTCTTCAGTTCTTCCTCCTTCTTCTTCTTCGCCTCCTCCTCCTTCTTCTTCTCTCCTTCCTCCTTCTTCTTCTTCGCCTCCTTCTTCTTCTTCTGTTCTTCCTCCTCCTTCTTCTTCAGTTCTTCCTCCTTCTTCTTCTTCGCCTCCTCCTCCTTCTTCTTCTCTCCTTCCTCCTTCTTCTTCTTCGCCTCCTTCTTCTTCTTCTCTTCTTCCTGCTTCTTCTTCTGCTCTTCCTCCTCTTTCTTCTTACTCTTCTCTTTCTCATTCTTCTTTTCTTCCGCTTTCTGCCTCTTCTGTCTTTGCTGTGGGGGACCTGCTTCGTCGGCGTCGCCCAGTTTGTCGTCCCATAGCGTGGCTTTATCCTTCTTCAGTAGTCCTGCTTGAGTCCAGGAGTAGCAGAAGCCGGAGACCAACTCATCGAGGTCGCCTTTACCCTGCATGTTACACATGGACAAAAAAATGAACAGGCAAGCATACAATCTTAGTGTACCAGCTCATACTTGCGAAAGACGTCGTCGGGAATCTCGACCTCTTCGAACGGCTCCACGTCTGGGGAGCCGTTCAAAGTAAGGAAGATTTCCCCTCGCGAATTTTTTCGAATGGTTTGTAAGGTGGCGGCAACGAGCTTCTTACATGCCGTCTTGGGCATCGGAGATAATCCTACATTCAAACATCTTGTGACTTTGCAGAATGCGAAATGAGTTGCCTCCAAAGTTCAGTCGACGAGGTGGGCGGTGGGAGCTGGAAAATCCGGTCAAAAATGTACGTTCAAAAACGCTGAAGGGTAGGTGTTGTTTACAAGAGTTTATGCAGAGTTTGTATTGAGAGGAGAGTAGTTTGAGAAGATGTAACAGCATTCCCGCCTATTCCATAGACCAGGATAGGCGGGAATGCATTTATTTTTTTATGTACTAAACGGTCTGTGTAGAAAAATCTGCACAAAAATTTGTCAACACCAACCTCCATGATACTTGCAATTCCTTGCCTATCTACTGCATTTATTGTGGCCGCAGTCTGGAGAAGGTAAAAAGCAATACAGTACTATAATGTAAACCCATGCCATTTATATCTCTAATGGAAACTGTGCAGAGTAGGAGTTGTACTAGTTCGATAAACCTATGCTTATGACTTGGTTTTTTTACAAAAATTTGTGCAGAGTTTGTATTGAGAGGAGAATAGTTTGAGAAGATGTAGCAGCGTTCCCGCCTATTCCGTAGACCAGGATAGGCGGGAATGCATTTATTTTTTTATGTACTAAACGGTCTGTGTAGAAAAATCTGCACAAATTTTTGTCAACATCAACCTCCATGATTGTTGAAATTCCTCCCTGCCTCCTCACAAATCAAGTGATACGGTAAGATAAGCTACAGTCAAATGTTTGTTGAAGCCATACATATTAATTCCTAATATTTGACAACCCAACTGAATCTATTTGCCACAAGCGAGCAGTTTGATAAACCTATGTCTATGACTTGATTTTTTACAAAAGTTTGTGCAGAGTTTGTATTACGAGGAAAGTATTTTGAGAAGATGTAACAGCATTCCCGCCTATTACATAGACCAGATTAGGCGGGAATCCATTTCTTTTGTTACGTACAAGATGGTCTGTGGAGAAAGCTCTGCACAAACTTTTGTCAACACTTAAAAAATGTGGGGGGGGGGGGGTCACACATGGGACACTCCCCCAACTTCAATATTTATCTGAATTCCAAAAACATTACACCAGCATCAAGATCGATGCTGTGGCTACCTACAGTGCAAATATGAGCTCCCAATTCCTCCTGGTTCCCACAAGCCATGGCCTAGTCAGACAGTGACGTGCGAAAATGCGGGGGTGGGGGGGGGGGTGGCCCTGTGCTGCACATGGCATTAAAGAATGAACTTACTTCGTTACTTTGATTGCGTAATTCGCATTTGATGTAAGTTCATTTTTTAAACCTATTTCAAGCCAACTAGCGCGAGTTATCAGGAGGGTAAAGGGAGTGTCCCATGCTGGTGGTGCTCATGCTGGGGGGGGGGGGGGTTGCATGATGTTTGGTGCACTCACCTAACAAAACTACTTGCTCCTATTAAGTAAACTAAATATCAGCATCAACATCATGACTGGGGCTAGCTCCCCTTCCACTCTCGCTTCCTGAAAAAATTTTGTTCACACAAACCATGCCTTACTCTGCTGGTGGTGCTCATGCTGGGGGGGGGGGCATGATGTTTGGTGCACTCACCTAACAAAACTACTGTTGCTGTTGCTGTTGCTGTTGTCGCTGTTATCGCTGTTGCTGCTGTTGCTGTTGCTGTTGTCGCTGTTGTCGCTGAAAAAGAGAGAGATAGAGAGAGAGAGAGAGAGAGACAAAGACACAAACATTAATGTCTCCCTCTCTCTCTCTCTCTCTAGGCATGCTGAGGGCTGCCAAAGCGCCGATTTACGTGGCCCACCGCGATGGTGGTTACGGAGTTTTTGCCAGTATATACCTTCCTCCTTCCTTCGAGCTTGGGATCCTGGAAGCGGGCGGACGTGCTCTGAATCTTGATCGTAGTACTGCTTTATCAGAGCATTTTACTATGAAAATTGGGAACTTACTTCAAACTGGCATGCATCCCATTCACTTTATTTCCCCTTCAAGCAGAAATGCTTTGCATCTAATAAATTCTTCATCAAAAGGATTCAACTCGAGTCCTGAGAAGCTTGACGATACTCCCCGACCTAACGTGAAGGTAAATTAATAACCAGTACATCATATATGAAAATTGCTACAATTCACATGCGTAACTAGTAATGTGACAGTCGCCATACATAAAATAAAAAAACATGCAAATGCACATGCATTATTACATATATACATGCGTATACATCATACATACATGATTGTTACGTGCATTCTTTTCCAGATCAGCAAGGGGACTCCAATCGTCACGGTGAGCACTGCAATAGGCAAAGATGAAGAGATTTTGCTCAATTATGCGCCGAATCCGGATTTAAGCATCACTACGCTACCGAGCGATGCATACCCGCACTGGCTGAAAGAAGCTGCCAAGCAACGCGCTAAAATTCCGGTATTTTTGTACGAGACGGACATTGGCCATGTGTGTTTCATTGTTCCTGAGCAAGAGCATCCTATTCCTTTGAAGTTAGTGTCATTGACGCACGAAGAGAAGCTTGCGCTTTTGAGCACGGTTAGTAGTGTTACTTCCGATGGATGCGCAACTTCGCAGCCGGTGTCAAGATCTTTATCTATGTCAACAGAGCAGAAAATGAAGTTGCTCAACAGCGTTACTTCTGTTTCAGCTGCAGAAAGTCAGAATACTCTTCTGCGAAGGGCGAGCTCTAGCGTTACAGTTGTGCTGGAAAAATCAAGCTCTAGTAATACGAAGGTAATAAATAAATAAAATCAATCACTAGGTAGCTTCTTATTTGATTTATTTACAGGTACTTGGTTCTGACATCGATACTGACGTGGACCAGAGGGAGGAGCCGCAGAGTAGTCCGGTCAAGTTCAAAGATAATAGTGGGAGACTTTTTGTTCCTACTGGATCTTTGGTAATTCTCTTTCTCTTTTGCTTGCTTGCGAAAGTTGGTAGCTATTGTGGTTTGTTTAGAGCGTTGACGAAGGCGATTCGGATAATGATTCGAAGTGCTACCGTGAACCTACCGATCCTAGCGATACTAGGCTCCCCCCTCTGGTCGACGACGAATATGTTGGTGCGGAATCTAGTATTCTGGGCAACTACAACGAGCTGATGGAATCAAATGAGCTGTTATGTGACCTGATGAAATTGTCACCACTTCCTGTACAACGAGCACGCAAAAATCCCACTCGCCCCTACAAAATGAAACACCGCACCAAAGGAAACGTGAAGTTACAGAGACAGGAAGCGCTCAAGAAGTTGTTGGGGATAACCTTCGCAGACCTGGATAGAGAAGTGAAGTCTGTTTGCTGTCAAAAGTGGAAGTGTTACTCATTCATCGACACGCGCGATGTGCTACACACGCGAGCGAAGAACGCAGCATCGTCACTAAGTGAGCTTTACACGTGGACAGCTGCTCAGCTTGAATCCTTCCAAACTAAAATTGGTTCGTTTCAATATATGTACCTAACGGAGGCTGTCTGCAGAACAGCTTGGCAGCGCATCCACGGCATCAGCGACGCAGTTTTATCTCGAGCACACAAGCTTCTTGCCAACAACACGAAGGTCTTTGCCAGAAAGTCAACCGCAATTCCCGAAACAGAAGATCTTGTTGCAATTTTGCTATGTGAAAAATTCGCAAACAGTCATCCCGAGATATGTAGCGACGGTGTATGGAGGCTACAAGAAATGGCTGAGGACGCCGGAGTGCAAAAGTATGTTCGGGACAACTGGAAAGAAGTGTGTCTACGGTACGGAACTTCTAAGAGAGTGAATCCTGATAAGCCTCCAACAGACAACACAATCAACAAAGTTTGGAAAGCGGATTTCTCAAACGTCAAGTTTGTACGAGGTAATATGCATATAATTGATTGATGTTTGAATCGTTAGCATAGCATAGCATTCATCATTACTCACTACATCTTTGTGCTGCAGCGGGAGACTTTTCCAAATGCGACATCTGCACGAGGCTTGCGGTTCGGCATGCCCGAGGTTTCCTGAGTGACACAGCAGCTCAGACTTGGCGCCGCCAGAGCCGCCTTCATCACAAAATTCACAGAACGTGCCGTGTAGCGAGCATGCAACGCAAGAAGGGTGCGCAAGAAGATCTCCATGCTACTGTTATATCTGCAGATATGAAGCCGCCTGTGCGGATTCCATCTTGTCGCCGTGCTGCTAAAGACTTTAAAGGGAAAATGGTCTTTCGCCTGTGTGTCGGTATCAACACTTGTTACACTACCGATACTAACTTTATTTTCACGTACCTGGAAGGCGCAGTGGAGCATGGCGTGAACAGTAATATCACCATGCTTGCATCACTTTTGCATTGGGAGCTTTGGCATCCTCGCACTATGCAAGCTTGGAAGTTATTCCTGGAGTGGGACGGCGCCGGTGATAACACTGCGTGGGCTATGCTAGGCTTTATCGGGCTTAATGTTGTCGACCGTGGTATCCGTTGGCAAGTAGAATCTCATCGCAAGCCACCTGGGCACGGCCATGACGGGAATGATCAGTCATTCAGAGTGATGGATATTGGGTGGAAGAGCACCTTCCTCACAACCAATATCGCTCAAGCTTTGTTAAAACTTATCCTTGCTTTCAAAAAACAAAGATCGACCTTTGTGTTGGTTGTTCTTGCATGTAATTACGACTGGATGACGTATTTCAGTCCATGTATGAACAAAAGCTTCAAGAATTACAACAGGCCTCTGGCCTGGCGCATCACCAAGAACGAGGATCCTGATCAGTTACCGACTGCGGATTTCAAAACAATGGGAGACGCACAGGAGGAATTTCATGGAGAGAAGGATAATCCCCAAGGAGCATCAGTGAAACTGTTCATTCAGCGCCCCGGTATTGTATTATATTATTCCCTTCCCTCCCCCCCCCCCCACCTCACGTGCATGTGTTGTATATATTGCAATACCGGGGCGTTGGATGTATTGCAGCGGCTGATATGCCTCGCAAGCTTCCTGTGGGATACTTCGTCAACCCACGTTTGAAAAAGGATATTCGATCTTTGAGCAAGTACCTAGAGCCGGACGAGACTGCGCATGTGGAGGAGATGTTGGCGGCTGGAAACCTGACAAGAATCGAAATTGATGGCGACTACTTCGACGGTGGTTTGCCCGGACGCCCTGCTCATATGAAGTGTGGAAAATACAAAGCAGAATTCCGACTGGTTGATGAGCTGCCGATGAATTGGATGGAGTTGCCTCCTAACCGTAAAGAAAAGATAAACGCTCTTACCCATTTGACACCTGACGAGCTTCTTTCTTTACCACGCACATATTTTGTTAACGAGGGAAAGGCTCCCGCTCACCCACGATGGCGCGGTGCACAGGAGCTTACTGAGGAAGAAAAGAGGGAGCAGGACTTGGCTTTTGGAAATGTTGAGCATCCGTGGCGCAAAGTTTTCATTTTACTTACATCGTTTCAAGACAAGCAAGCGTTTGCATCCAGCCAAATGGTAGTCAAGGAACTAAAGGACTGGCTCAGAATGCACGGTGTTGCAACGCAAGATGCCGACCGGAAGCAGTTTAAAAAGGCGCAGCTTGTTGACTCAGCATGGAACCATTTTCAAATCTGCCGCTGCAACTTAGAAGAAGAAGTGGATGCCAAACTAGCTGGTGCTGAACCCGCGCTATCTGAGAACTCTTCTTCTACTACTAGCACAGACAACTCTTCTTCTAGCTCAGAGGAAGAAGAAAACGGTACTAGTGTATGCTATATCTGCAACACTGGTCGCATTTCGTTATTATTTACTGTAGGTGTCTCAGACTCAACTGTGCCGCCACGAGGACGCCAACCAAGCCGTCAGCGCGGACGTCGCCGCGCGCGTCGAGCAGCAGGTCAACGCGGACGCAAGCGTGCGCGAAATTCAGCTGATTCCAAGCGGGCGATGCAATCTCAACGCAGGAACAGTCAGGTGCAAGGCGCAAATCAGCCAGGCCCCAATCCGTGGGATTGCCCTTCCTGTAAGATCCATAACGCTGAAGGTGGAGACAAATGCCAATTGTGTGAGTGGCCAGCAGATGTCGGTAGCTCTGATAGCTCTGACGACAACGACCCATTAATGTAGCCTTGAAATACATTCTAATCAAGGAAATACTGCAACCTTCACATCACACAACCACCCCCCCCCCTCCCCCTTCCACTACCCACGTGAATCCCCTATCACAGCGGCGGCAGGGATTTTTTGAAGTAAAAGCAGCTCATAATGTAGGAAAATACTAAAAACAAATAAAACAAAGCAAAAAAACCAAGCTGTGCATTTTTGTCGCTTGTTTCCAGCATAGTCTTGTCGTCGCAGGCATGAAAAAAAAGTGGAAAAATTAGGTGTCAGACCGGTTTCTGTCCACCTCCGGAGGTGAAGTCTAAGTGGTTGACTATTAATAAAAACATGTTTTAATATCATTTATTATGTTCTGCAACTAAATACTGAATTTCCCTTCATTTGCACAAGTTTTCTGAAAGTTGCTAAAAATCTTGGAAAAATTTCGGAAAAAGTGATACCCCCATCTTTGCCGAATGGTTAGTTATTCTGTAACGGCGCCGCTGGTGCTGGAGCGTAAAGTGTTCGCCGTACACGTTGCTGCCGCCCACGTTGGTAACGGCGTTGTTGGTCGTGTTGATACTCCCGTCCGAGTTGTAGTTGCCGAGGCTAGTCCAGCCATTGGCAGCGACACCATCGAAAACTCTATAGCTCTCTTGGCCTACAACTGCGGAAGAGTGGCTGAGCACCCAGTTAGGGTCCGTGGTAGGCGTATAGGCCGACATGGAAGTCCAGGTCGGCAGCGTCACCGAGCCAGAAGTCACGACCGTGGTGGAAGTGCTCTGGGTCACCATCTGCCCCGCAGAAGTCAGGCTCAGAACGGCAGTCTGGGCCGGCATGGAGGCTGGCAACAACGAGCTGGCCGCAAGCTGACCCGCCGAGTCCAGCGTGACCAAAGACGTCGAGCCAGGCAGGCTAGCAGGCACTCTGACAGACGAGGCGGCTAGCTGCCCCCCGCTAGACAGGGAGACGAAGGACGTGTTGGACGGCAACGCGCTAGGCAGACTCAGCGCAACACTACTCCCGGAAGGGTGTGGATAGATCGAACTAATGCCAGCGGCGTTGAAGTTGAGCTTCAGTTCTGCGCAATCGCAGTAAGTAATCCCTCCGGTCGGCCAGAAGCTCTCAATCACCCAGCGGTAGAACTTGTAAGCAGCGGGTACGGATATCGTCCAGGTCCTGAAAGACTCGCTAGTTCCCCATATTGCTTCAGAAGTTGCAGTGTAGTACAACGTTGTCCAGCTTGTAGGATTTTCGCTTTCTTCGTTGGAGCCGAGGACGGCCAACTTCTTGGGGCCTACTATGTAGGACGGGTTAAAGATGCGAGGACAGAACTCAAAGCTCGCCAGTATAACTGACAGCCCATCGACGCGCCGCAGCTGGAACCATTCACCCGGAATGGCGTTTGACGATTGTGCCCCGGTGTAAGCACCAGAGCTGCCGTTGTACAAGTTCTGAGCACATATCCAGCCGTCGCCTGTGTTGTAGACGCCATCGAAAATCCTCCAGGGCTCCCAAGTAGAAGACGCCCAAATAGACGACCGATTCAGGGTCCAGACAGAGCTGTAGGTAGTATTACTCGTGAAGTTGTTGGGCATGGCGCCCGTGTATACCGCAGTGGCAAGCTTCAGAGAGGCTGCTCCTGCACTAGTGCTCAGCACGCCGGCAGAGTCAAGCGAGACAAGCGAAGTCGTGCTTGGCAGCGCAGCAGGCACCTTTAGCGCAGAGGCGCTTAGCTGTCCTGCAGAGGTCAGCGACGTCAGAGAAGTGCTGGCAGGCAGCGCGCTAGGTAGACTCAGCGCGACCGTCCCCGTGCTCGCAATCGTAGAGGTGCCGATCGTCATTGGCGACGTATGCGTGTGCCCGTCTACGTAGGCCTTGTTGGCAGCGTCGGTGGTGGTGAGCGGCGCCGCTATGTTCTTGATCGCGGGGCACGACGTGTAGTCAAAGCCAAAGTGGTTGATTCCGCGCCAGCTAGAACTCCCTCCTGCCTTGATAGTAGCAACCACGATGGCCACGTACCGGGCGGCCCTGGCGGTGTCGGTCGGCGCGAGAGTGATGGAATTACCATCGACAAAAGTGTACGAGCTAGTGTGCCACAGCGTCCAGGTAGTGCCGTCTAACGACGTGCCCACCTGCCAAGTCTTTGGCGATTTATCCAGACCGCTGGACTGGGCTTGCAGGTAGTACTGTTGCAGGACGACCCCAGCGCCAAAATCTAGCTGGGGCCACTCTCCGGGGTACACTACGCCCGAAAACGTCTTGCTGGAACTGGAAGTGTAGGCGCCGCTCGTGGCATTGTAGGTACTGGTGTTGCTCTGCCAGGAAAAGTTTGAGCCCGTATTGAAGCCGTCGTACGCATTGCCGTTCCCGGAAGTGGACGCACTCGCGACCAGGCCGTTCCAGCTGTTACTCGTCATGCTGTCGGGCTTCTTCACGTACGTAGTGGCTACAAGGCTCAGACCATGAGAGATAGCCTGGTCCCCGTACAGCAGCGCGCCGTCGGAGCCCAGCGACACCAAGCTAGTACTGCTTGGTAGAGCGGTTGGCAGCTTGAGTGCAGAAGTACCAGACGCTGGAGCGGAAAGGGTGCTGGTGCCGCCCGCCCCGCTGAGTGACAGTGAGCTAGCAGCCCCTGTCGCGAGCTGGCCACCGGAGTCGAGTGTCACTAGCGAAGCACTACCAGGCAGGGCGGTAGGCAGCTTGAGTGCAGAAGAGCCAGAGGCTGGAGCTGCAAGTGTGCTGGTACCACCTGCCCCGCTGAGTGACAGTGAGCTAGCAGCCCCTGTCGCTAGCTGGCCGCTGGAGTCGAGTGTCACTAGCGAAGTGCTGCCCGGCAGGGCTGTCGGCAGCTTGAGTGCAGAGGAGCCAGAGGCTGGAGCGGAAAGCGTGCTGGTGCCTCCAGCCCCGCTGAGTGACAGCGAGCTAGCAGCCCCTGTCGCGAGCTGGCCACCGGAATCGAGTGTCAACAGTGACGTGCTGCCAGGCAGTGACGCAGGTACCTTGAGCGCAGACGCACCTACCTGGCCCGCGCTCGTCAGGGAAACGAGTGACGTGCTGGCGGGCAGCGAAAGCGGGAGTGTAAATTTAGAGGCGGTGAGTTCGCCTGTCGTGCTGTTCCACTGTGTCGCCTTCTCACTGGTAGTAGAATCGACGCCCGACCTCAGCTGCTTGATATAAGCAGCATCGGTGCTAGCGGACACTAATTCAGCGCCAGCTGCGTTCAGTACAATCGAGCGGGATGTCGCTGCTTTTGCTCTGTAGCCTATTGCGACCGATTGCTGGGCGGCAGCATCCGTGATAGCCGTACTGCCGATCCCAACCGACCGTACGCCGAGCGTACTAGCATAGGCACCGACAGAGACTGACGAATTGCCTTGTGTGCTCTCCGTGGAGTAGGCACCGATCGCGACGGCGAGATCTGACTGGCCAGAGTATCCCGCCCGGTAGCCAGCAGCAACTCCAAACTGGCCCTGTCCACTCGCGCCTGCTTGAGTGCCTATTACGACGGCGAATGGTTGCTGTCCGTCGCCCGCGGAAGTCCCGATTGCTACACTGTCTCCCCCTTTGAAGCCAATGGCACCGGTAGCGAACTGGCCCGCGCTGTCGAGCGTGACGAACTGCTTGGTGCCTGCGCTGGGCAGGGCCACAGGCAGCTTGAGCGCGACGGAGCCAGTGGCAGGCGCGGAAAGCGTACTGTTGCCGCCAGCCCCTGCCAGCGTGAGCGTCGACGAGCTTACTTGGCTGCTTAGGCCTAGCACGCCGTCTGGATCGACCGTCACCAGCTGCGCGGTCGAGGCGGGCAGAGGGTCCGGCAGCCTCGCGAGAGTGTCCGGGATCGTTGTGACTGTAAAGTCAGTGTCCATGAGCACGATCGCGCCATTACCGCTAGGAGCTAAAGATGGCTGCTTGAGCGTCCTGTCCTTGACTGCAAAGATCGAGCCGTCTGGATCCATGGTCACGACACAGTCGTTTTGGGTAGGCATGATCGACGGGAACTTCACCGCTCCTGCCACCTGGTGGTCGACGTACGCCTTGGGCGCCAGCTGCGAGGCCTTGGTCGGATAACTGGTGTTCTCGATGCAGCCTGCATTGTACAGCTGGTAGTCGAAGGCCAGGCTCCGCATGTACCAAACCCCCGCCCCGTTGTTTTTAGTGCAGATTACGCGCAGGTACCTGGCGTAATCGGCCGCGGCTGCAGGCGTGAACGTGCGCAGGCTGTCGCCGACAAAGGTCTGGGCCGTCTGGCTGTCCCAAGTGAACCACCGGCTGCCGTCCGCGCTATACGCGACTACCCAGTCCCTGGGCGCGGTAATAGCACCCGCAGACGTGAAATGGTAAGCAGCGACTTTAGCGTGCTGGCCCAGATCGAGCTGGAGCCACGCGCCATGCACAGGGAGATTATCGACCATCGTCTCGATCATGGCAGTGTAGCTGTTGCCGCTGTAGCTGTCGGGGGCAATGGTGCCCCACAAGGTCGAAAAGTCTCTGTCAAAAGCAAGGTAGGCCTGTGCGGAATTGCTAGAGGCCGAGGCCACAAAGCCAGCGGAGCTGTTAGAAGTCATCCCGGCCGGCTGGTTAACCTTGGCTTCGGTGTCCAGCGTCAAGGTAATCAGGTCGGCTAAATCGACCAAGTGCGGGTTCCCGGACGTAGTCAGTCTGTGAGCGGTGTTGAGCGCTACCGCGTCGTTCGCGGCCACGCCGCCTGTTGACCATCTCACGCCCCCGTCACCGCCCGAGACAAGGACGTCGCCGTTCTGTCCGTCGACCGGCAGCACAAAGTCGTCGGTCGCACCGTCGAGCCGGCGGCGTTTGTAGGACCTAGCCACTTCCATTTGCACCCCCTTTGCTGCTTTAAGAGAACAAGAGAATAAGTTTTTTTAAATTATTTTACAGAATCTCGTCCAGGAAATTGTCTACGAAGCGCATCCGCTCCGCCCAAGTGTCTCCGCCGGGGACGTCTCGCGCGGGGTTGATGCAGGCGCCGTCGCCATAGGGCCTGCAGACGAGCGAGGCCAGGTCCTTGGGGTCGCCTCTTTTCCCGGTCCCCGTCCAGTAAAGTTGCACTTCAAAGAAGCAGGCACCACAGGTAGGACAAACAGCTAGCATTGTCGACCACACTTGCACCGCGCTTTAATAATAAAAAAGCCAAGAAGAAAAAAATAGGCAGCGTGGGAGACACCCCCCCCCCCCTGGACCAGCCATGGCCAATAGGGGGCGGTGAACCACCCTCGCCACCCTCTTTAGCAGCAAAATCCCCTTTTGCACCGCCACCGTTCTGGGGCACGCTTGGCCTATAATATCAGGGGGAGGTGGGCACGGCTGCCCCAAAAAAACTACCCCTCCCCTCCCTACCCTTTTTTTCCTCAGTGAGCGGTGCCACTTTTGTCAGAACCGCCACACCTGAGCTGTTACTGTCCGCTATACTCCCACCTGTCACGGTTCCGACAGGTGCCACCGCCCACCCCTTTGTCGGAACCCTGGTACTAGGGGGGCCCCCACCTTCCCCACCCCAGAATTTTCCGGTGACTGGTGCCACCCTGTCAGAACCCACACATGGACGAAGTCCATTTACCATATAAATACGTGTCACGGTTCTGGCAACGGGGCCACCGGTGCCACTTTATCAGAACACCCACACCTCGACCGTTACGTCCCGCTATATACCCTTAAGTGCCATGGTTCTGACAGGTGCCACCGCCCACCCCTTTGTCGGAACCCTGGTAGGGGGGCCCCCCCCACCCTCCCCACCCCAGAAATTTCAGGTGGCTGGTGCCACCCTGCCAGAACCCACACATTGAAAAATTCAAATTACTATATAAATACGTGTCATGGTTCCGACAAAGGGGCCACCTGAAATTTCCGGTGGCTGGTGCCACCCTGTCAGAACCCACACATGGGAAAATTCAAATTACCATATAAATACGTGTCATGGTTCTGACAAAGGGGCCACCGGAAAAATACGGCGGCTTGTCAAAACCGGTTACATACAAGAATTCAAATTAACACACAAAACCAGATGCCATGGTTCTGGCAGGTGCCACCGGTGCCTCTCTGTCAGAACCCCACACCTTGGCCGTTACTCCCTGCTATACACTTACGTGTCGTGGTTCCGACAAGTGCCACCGCCAACAGAAAAGAAAAGAGAAAGTGTTATCTAGGCTAGATGCCACGGCACAGGGGGGCCACCCCCTCCCCCCCCCCCCTCCATCCCCTTCTTTTTTCTGTGGCCGGTGCCACTCTGTCAGAACCCCACACCACAGCCGTTACTCCCTGCTATAACCTTACGTGTCGTGGTTCTGGCAGGTGCCAGCACCAACAGAAAAAAAAGAGAGTGTTGTCTTGGCTAGATGCCACGGTATAGGGGGGCCACCCCTCCTCCTCCCCCTCCCTCCCTCCCCTTTTTTCTTCTGTGGCAGGTGCCACCCTGTCAGAACCCCACACCCCAGCCGTTACTCCCCACTATAACATTACGTGTCATGGTTCTGGCAGGTGCCACCGGAGCCACTCTGTCAGAACCCCACACCCAAGCCGTTACTCCCCACTATAACCTTACGTGTCATGGTTCTGGCAGGTGCCACCGCCAACAGAAAGAGAGGGAGGGAGAGGGGGGGTGGCCCCCTTGTGCTGTGGCATCTAGCCTAGATGCACCCCCCCCCTTGGTGGTGCCACCCTGTCAGAACCCCACACCTTGGCCGTTACTCCCTGCTATAAACTTACGTGTCGCGGTTCTGGCAGGTGCCACCACCAACGGAAAAAAAGAGAGTGTTATCTAGGCTAGATGCCGCGGCACAGGGGGGACAACCCTCTTTCTTCCTGTCTGGTGGTGCCACCCTGTCAGAACCGTGACATGTCGACCGTTACGCTCCACTATACTATACGTGTCGAGGTTCTGACAGGTGCCACCAGAAACCACTCTGTCAGAACCACACACCTTGGCTGTTACTTCCTACTACAACCTTACCTGTCGAGGTTCTGACAGGTGGCACCGAGGACTCGATGATAGGTGTAGCAATGGGCAGGATCCAGCCATGATTACAAGGGGGGGGGGGTGGTTACCAGTGCAGGGGTAGCCAGTGTAGGGGGGGGAGGTAGCCAGTGCAGGGATAGCCAAGGTAGGGGGGGGGTAACCAGCGTCGGGGTAGCCAGGGTAGGGGGGGGGTAACCAGTACAGGGATAGCCAAGGTAGGGGGGGGGGGGGTAGCCAGCGTCGGGGTAGCCAGGGTACTAGGGGAGGGGTAACCAGTGCAGGGGTAGTCAAGGTAGGGGGGGGGGGGGTAGCCAGTGCAGGGATAGCCAGGGTAGGGGGGGGGGGTAGCCAGTGCATGTGTAGCCAGCGTCGGGGGTAGCCATTGCGGGAGTAGCCAGCGTGTAACTGGTGTAGCCACGTCACCAGATCACTGTGGTGAGTGGTGTGTGTGAGAGTACACACACGCCACGAGCGAAGCTAGCTGACACGGCCGTCGGCCTGTGCCAGCTTGCTTCAAAAAATTTTACGGGAAAACGTTATTTTTATATACTATTTTTCAGAAAACCCACACTTGTGGGACGGGTCAGGTGCCACAGCCCAACACAATTTTTTTATTGCAGATTCTGATAGCGCGTGGCCTGAAAAGACGAATGCCACATTTCCCTACCGAAACGGACCGGCCAATTTTGCAGGGGACAGCCGCAAAGTTTGGCCGCCAGAATCATGCCACCAGAAAAATCAGGTGTGTTTTCACAAAACCGCGCCACCCGGTGCCACCCAGCGCGATACGGCCGAAAGAGGCACTCCCCAGTGACATTTCGGCATTGACGAAATTGCCGCAACTACTGCCTTTTTCGCCCGTGTCACACGGTGCCACCAGCGACCACAAAAATGCAGTTACACCCCAAAACACGTATAATTTGGCTGATCGTGAATATTCACGTCTGATGCCAATATGACAGTACCAAAATGGCAATACTTACCCGGCCGGGCCGGATCGGGACAAAAAGGAAATACGCATGATCAGGCCTATCGTAGATTTTGTATTATTATTATATTTATATATATATATATATTTTATATATATATATGCTTTCACCTTATAACAAAACAAAAGAAACAAAGAGAGAATGTGCATAGAAATAGATGTACAGAGACCCCCCCTGCACCCCATGCATGAATACAGGTATTTATATTGAGCTCCCCCTGCACACCAACAACTACACAAAGAAAAGTGATATCAACATATAATCTGCAGTATGCATGTGTATGTATAATAACGTGAACGAATGCATATAAACTTTGAAAAGGTAACATATCAAAGTACAATGACAACACGTAATTTAATTACCTATTATATGTATATAACTACAATATAAATATGGACATACACATGTACATAGCTATGCATAACATACGTATATATACATTGTCGAATGAATGTACGTGTACGTACGCAAATGACACGTTATGTAAACGAAAATACTATATCTATACGGTGGATATTATACATATTATAGAATAACTTACCTGTACATTACCCATGATTGACATATACAATTAATACATATATATAACATGTATACCAACTAAGCATGAATAAATGCGTGGAGTGAGCATGCAGTTTGGTTAAGTGGACGAATCATCAAAAGCAAACACACCATGTCACGACACACATATGAATGATTGTATGTACTGTGGTATAGATGCAAATATATATAATAATAAAATGTACATGTACGCAGACATATAAGTGATGACAAGGGCAAAAGTGCATGTAGTTAATGTATTTATGTACATTAATATGTTTATGATACTCTTTTCCCGCCGTTGTCTCCCCCTGCTACCTACTTGCGTAAATAGGAGGTATGCTGGATAATAGTACATAATAATAACCATACGTTCGAATCAAGTAATATATACCACCGCCTACGCAATGCGCTAACACACCAGCAACACGAGAGAAGTATATACTACAAAAACAACAAATGGTGGTACTGATATGTATTATTAAGATGAGAAGGGCAACAATGAATCAGATCACATGTTATTTATATATACGACAATTACACAATTATTAACTAACATGAGGGCAGTCAAAGCATCGCAAATACAATCTAGGTGGATAGGTTTATAGTTCCAAAACGGCATTAATATTATATATATATACAAATATATGTATCTATGTGTATATATATACATACATACATATATACATATATATATATATATTATTATATATATGAAAGAGAGAGAGAGAGAGAGGCAACGACAGAAGAAAGAGTTCCTGTAATCCTAAGACCACCTACTGAAATGAAATGCTCTCAGAGACAACAGATAAGCTCAGCACTAGGGCAATCTGACTATGCTAATACTTGCTCTCTGCCATCACAACAAAGGGTCTATTACCAAATTAATGTCATTATCTCTAGGCACAGACTATGTCTCTGTCATGTGCAGCACACACATAAAATTCTTTTTAATAGAAACATAGCACTAGGATAAGGATAAAACATAAAGACAATGCGTTAAGAATGGATGATAGACTAAGGACAATCACAGGATAGAAAGGCATAACGACAACGTGCACATGTCCAAGCCACTTCTACCTGTCCTTTACGCTACCCTAAACTAACATCCGATACTTCGCACAATATCATTCCACTACAGCACCTATTCCTTGATCCCCCATACTGCAATAGAGAAAGACAGTAACAGGGAGAAAGCAGAATAATGATGTGGTGTAGACAAACATCAGATGACAGACAAAACGAAGACAAAAGATGTAAGTATGCAACAACAATTGGACTACACAAATGAATACAAAGTAGTTCAACGTCACGCACATCAATGTCGCATGAGACATCACCCACCCTACATAACTCGTACACAGTACATCAAACGTAGCACAGGGGAGAAATGTAGTGGGTGACAAAAACGGATGGACGATACAGACTGGATCAAGCATGGGCATAAGTATCCAAACTACTAACATCCCCAACTTCGTCTAGTCGTCCAGTTATCTGCAAACACCTCACTCACCTACTCTGCTATTCATGTATATACAAACAGACAAACAAGTTAGAAATCATACAAGTAAACAGACGAGCAGAAACAAACCATCAAGTAAGTACATGACAAAGACAAGTAAGTAGTCAATCATGCAAGATACTATTCTAACTACAACAGTAAAGCAGCACTGTTAGTTGTCCTTATTCACGCAAGCACAACAATGATTCAGTGAGGGTAGACAAGACAACAATCATCCAAAACAAAGAACTACAGCTGTAATTGGCTAACCTTAAGCACACATGTCCCACAGTGAATACCACACTGACACAAGACACAAAAGCAGTAGCTTGAGGCAGTGATTGTGGAAAGCAAAAGATACAACAGACTATCATATCAAGGCATGTACAATTAAATAATAAAACCAAAGTACAGGATGCAGTAGAAACATAGCAATAGAGGCACACAGCACATCATGCCTGAAAGTTATTACGAGAAAATACCAACCAATGACTCGCAAAATGACGTAACATTTCTATGTACGAAAAGACATTATCCTACCCTTGCCCACCAAGCAAGCAAGCAACCCAGCATGCAAGCAAACAAGCAAGCAAGCAAGTAAGCAGGCAAGCAAGCAAGCAAGTAAGTAAGCAAGCAAGCAAGCAAGCAATCCTCGCTCACCCTGACACTACCTAATATTTATAATACATAAACACATATCAATGCTCCCCAATCCCTCAGTCATGACTCTAAAAAGAACCAAACCTCAGGCTAGAGAAGAGAACGCACAGAGACAACCTCTCTCTCACACACACCATATTGGGTGAAAAGAGTAAAGAAGGATATCAAAGCAGGGTATGTGAATAGATGATAAATAATGAGTAGTGTAGATACAAGTGCGAAGGAGTTGTGCAAGCGATAGAACGTAAGACTACGCATTATAAAGAAGGATAAGTCTACCTAAAGAGGCAAAACAATCAATAGAGATAGATAGATAGAAAGAAGGCCAAGAAAGAGGGTATATATCTAAATAAGGGGGGTAGCAGTGGCAGCCTTCCGCACAGTCCACTACTCATGTTGAGTCTTCATGGCACGACCTGTGGCAAGACCCTCGGTCTCCCACCCACAACGAGGTCCTAGCACTGCGTGACAGGGCAGGCTATCGTCTATAATAGCCTCCTAGGTAGCTCACAGTCTAGCTATGCTCGCTCTTGTGGCACTAGGAGCAGCCTTCCGCACTTCACCTAGTGGTTCTAGGTGCAGCCTTCCGCACCTCACCTAGCACTAGGTACAGCCTTCCGCACGTAAGCTAGTGGTTTGCTAGTGGCAGCCTTCCGCACACACACCAGCTAGTTGTTAGCGCGGACGAACCGCAAAAGCCCTATCGGGTGAGAGACTGGTGAGGGTCTTCACCGTACACGGGGGAAACCTCAGCAATATGCCGAGCTGTTTTTGGTTTCGCAGAAGTAGACTCTACAGTCTTTCAAACTGCGGGAACCGTCCTCTAGCTTAGCTAACCAAGGCTTCATAACCTGTTAGAACATATACCTAAATACTGTTCCTGCACAGAGGTAGCAAGCCGTCCACGGACCGGTTCAAGCTCAGTCACGATCGCATCGTACCACAAGCTTTATTGAAAAGGCACACAGAACAACACGGCCCGGCGCGTCCTGAAGGGATGGCTCTACCGACACGCATCCTACAGACCGGCCGGGTCATAATGAATCGGTCCGTTACCGTATTAATACAACCTATTGGTCTAACAAATGCTTGGCATGAGGCGTTTTGTGTTCGTTTTCTCTGTGAGAGGGAGGAGGGGGGGGGGGGGTCGGGTCCAGTGCGCACTTACTGATTTCGTTTTTTTTTAAATGCCTCTAATTGCGTTGACCATATTACACATGCTACATCATAATACAACGCATTTTCTCTTAGGTTAGAGGTAGGGTTCATGAACTCACGCCATAATCACATGCGCCATGCATATCTTGCGTTCTGTCTTTTATGCTTTTCGTGCTGTCTCTGTCTGTCATATGTCTTTCCTGTTGTTTGCTGCTTGCTATTTTTGCTTTGCTGCTGGTGTCCAAGCTTGTTTTCTGTATTTCTGTTATATTTTTGTGGCGTTTGAACAAAATCTTGTGTTTGGCATGCCATCTCTGACAAGAACGAGCGAAAGGCCACTCCCGAACTGAGCAGGAAGGAGAAGGCGGCACGGTCTCGTCAGCGCAAGAAAATGATGAACTACTTGGAGTCGTGGGGCGTCGACTGGCCAGAGCAGGATGCAGATGTGCCTTACTGGGACACTGTGGATGCAATGTGGGAGATTGTGAGAGAGCAGTTGAGGCACAGGGCGGAGCGTCCGTGAGTGAGAAGAGAGAGAGCAAAAAAACCACACTCTACAAACCACACTCACATGAAACCGAACATGCACCACGCACCCCCACCAAACCAAAGAAAGACAATAAGGGCGTAAGCATTCTTGAGAATTTAATGCGTTTACCTACTTCATATAATGATGATATGTGGCGGAGAGATTTCATTCGCGCATTTCAGAAAATGATTCCGTTAAGTCCGGGGCTTAATTTACCGGTGAGATGAAAATTTCCGCGGATTTCAGCAACCACTCATTTCATAAGCACGTAAGAATGCTAAAGGCAGCAGGGGCGGTGATCGTGCGTGCGAGTGAGAGAGTGGTAGAGGCAGGGTTTCCAGATATAGATTCAGTAGCGTGCGCCATGTTGGGGCTCGATCCCCAGGCCCTGCCCAAGGTCGTGGATACCCGCGCCACCGTCTCCTACAAAGCTTACCACGCGTGCCTGGCGTGCATGCTCCAACGTGCCTACTTTTCCAAAAAGGCATGGGGGATGGTCTCTCTCTCTCTATCTCTCCGCCCCCACCCCCACCCCCCCCCACCCCCCCCCCCCCACACACACACACATTATATTATGTGTTTTTGTTTGCAGGCAGAGCCAATCGAAGGCATATTTGTCTTGTGGCTGAAAATTAGAATGCACAGCAAGGTGGTCAAGGCCAACCCGCGCTACTATTTCAGCATCGAGCGCCCCCCCTTCGACTTCCGCGTGCACGTGGCTTGCATCAGCATGTTTGAGGAGACCGAGGCCACCAAGGCCACTGATCATCAAGGGTTTCGGGTTATGCTCTTCCTGGGGAAATATTGGGTGCATTTCATGATCAACAAGGGTGGGGGGTCCGATTTGCGCAAGCTTTTCTACCCTGGGTCCCCCCCCCTTTTTCTTGCCACTGATAGTATTACAACCAACCCCCCCCCCCTCCCCTCCCGCCTCCCCCCTTCTTTGTTGTAGGTTTGTGTTGAAAGCATCTTCCTACAGCTACGTGGTGGGCCCCCCATCAAGTGCGTGGCTAGGGAGTGCATGAGCATCAGGCTGCAGGCGGGCTGGCAAGATAAGGTGTTGAGCAGTCAGTACGATGATCTGACAGACGGAGGTTTTATGAGAAGGCGGGAGAATATGCATTTTGCTATATCGATGACATTATCGTATACTCTAACGCAATGGAAGAGCATATCGATAATTTGTCTGATATATTCAGGCGCATCGGAGCTTTTGGCCTGGAGTGTAATTTGAAGAAGTGTCAACTTGCCAAGACGAGTGTGACATATTTAGGGTACGAGATCTCTCATAACCGAGTCTCGATATCCAAGGAGAAGAGGGAGGAGATTATGAATCGACCGATACCGAAGAACCGCACTGAATTGCACTCATTTCTTGCGATGGCGCAATACTATAGCCAGTTCATACCCGACTGGGGCGCAACACGGGCTAAGTTGGAGAAAATGATTCATTTTTGAGACTTTGAGAAGTGGGATGAAGAGGCTTTGCAAGCGTTCCATACGCTCAAAGATCTTATTTACAAAGGCCCGAAGGACGGAGGACTGGTGTTAATGATGCCCAACTTCACGAAACAACTCGTAGTCGATACAGATGCATCTAAGTTTGCGATTGGGGCAGTATTACAGCAGGAAGATGAGGAGAAAAAGTTACGCCCGATCATGTTTATTAGTAGAAAATTGTGTGCGGTGGAGAGAAACTATTGCACAAGGCAAAGAGAGGCGTTAGCGGTAGTATGGGCCCTCAAGAGGCTCAGAGAGTATTTGTGGGGAGGACCTCAATTTATTGTCAGGACTGATCATTATAACCTGTTCTGGTTGATGAATCATGAACGGACGGGACGGCTGGCGCGGTGGAAAGCGTTCTTGTCTTGTTTCGGTTTCACAATGGTCTATCTACCGGGGAAGCGAAATGTGGTCGCTGATAGCCTCTCTAGGCTAGAGTTTAACTCAGAAGTATCGGCGCTGGTGTCCACGGTGGAGATGGAAGACTTGTCTACTGACAAGGTGTACGAGGTCAGCCACATCGTGGCGATGGGGATGGCGAGTGGAGTCCGATATGACCGCACGGGTCTACGGTACAGTCCACAAGGCCCGGATCACGGGATATGTTGTGAGCTACATACCCAGGAGGACGCTGAGTGGTCCTATGAGGTACATGAGAATGCGAAGGCGAACATAAGGGAGGAAGAGGAGACGCAGGAAGCTTATGCGGAGCCTCCTCAAGAGCGGAGAAGTGATCTAGACGAGGACCCGGAGAGGATAGGGGTACGGCTAGAAGATGGTACTATCCATATAGCCTCGCCTACCACATGGAGGCAACAACAGGCTCAAGATCCGGAGTTTAAGGAATTCATACAGTTATATCAGAACCAGGATGAGCTAAGATGACGAAAGCGTCATCAAAGATCATCCCATCTCCTTCATCTGGAGAGATGGTCTCTTGTGGTATAAGGGCCTCCATGGTCGCTATGCGTCACAGCCGGACAAATGGACTCTTTGGGTACCGGAGAGTCTGAGACGATTTATATTTGTCGTTGCCCACAACTGCCCACTTTTGGCACATCCGGGTCGACAACGAACTCATATGTTTGTAGCGAGGCGATTCTGGTGGGAAAAGATGAAGGAGGAGATAGATCAGGCGGTGGATGCATGCAAGATAAACAAAACACCGCTGAAGGCAAATTTCGGCCTGATCGGCGAATTTCCTCTTCATGCGGGGATGTTTGAGTTCATACACATTGATCATGTGGTACCTTTCCCAGAATCGAAGGAAGTTTACAAATACCTCCTTACGGCTATTGACAGAGCCACCGATTATGTGTGGATCATCCCTGTCAAAGACGTTACCGGCAAGACGACGGCCGAAGCGCTGATCGATAGGATCATCTCACAGATCGGGGTACCAAGAAAGATATGTTCTGATCGAGGCTCGGACTTTGATAACGAGGTCATCGACAAACTATCTAAGTATTACGGGATGAAATGGCAATAGGTTACTGCCTATAACCAGCGAGCAAATGGAAAAATTGAGCGGGTACACAGACCCCTCAAAGCCTCGCTAAAGATGTATTGCACGAAGAAGGAGAATCAAAGAGCATGGGTCGAGGCAGCACCATCGTTTGCGTTTGCAATGAACTGTCTACCCTCTACGGCATTAGGAGGCTCGAAGAGCTCAATCTCGCCACATCAGCTGGTATATGGGCGTGAGCCTGATATCCCGACTTCGCTCCTTCACCCAAAAGACACTTGGGCGGATGCGGATGAGTTGTTTGGAATGAGACTTAGAGTGAAGATGGAGGCGGAGCAAATAGTTAGGGCGCATAGAGAGGCGGAGAGCCGAAAGACTAATGCTGAAGGGGTGCGACAAGCGCACTTGGATCAGATCAAATTCCAGGTCGGGGATACTGTACTATTGTATCATCCTCAGGTCCCGAAGGGAGTCAGCTCTAAGCTGTTCACTCACTGGAATGGACCGTATCAAATCATGGAACAGACGGGACCTCTGAACTACAAGATCAGGGGTAGAGGGAAGGTGCAAATTGTGAATGTACGAAGGCTGATTAAGTATGATCCCTTCTTACTGGAAGATGAATCCGTTGAGGAGGCGTTAAAACGGATGAAGGATGATTTCAAAGAGGTGACGCCCATCCGCAAGGAGGCTGGCATAGACCAAAAAGATGCTTATCGGGCACCGATAGCTGAGAAAGAGGAGAGTGAAGTTGACAGTAAGGAGAAGACTGACCGCATAAGCGCGGCGGGGACTCAGTCTAAACCTCCGCGAGATCACGGTGGAAAGAAGGAGAAGATCACGGAGGTGCAGCTAAGGAGAGCGCGGAATGATCTTATCAACGACCAACCGAGGAAGGCGATGAGGGCGATGCGATCAAGGGACGTCCACCAGGAGGACAAGGAGACGGACACTGACCCAAATGCGGGCACGTCGAGATCGTCAATTGGCGAGTACATCGGTTGCCAGCGGTCTCGCCTCTTTGCGCCCACCTAACGACCCAGTCTCATTTCGCCTACCTAACGAAGTGCGCCCAGTCGTGAACGTAGACCGTTCTCTTCTTGATGGGGGCTCGCCGGAAGATTCGCTATCGCCGCCGTCGACGCGCAAAATAGTTCTTGGGTTGCCACTACGTCGCCATACGCATCATGTGACTGATTCTAATCGCGGCGGCATGAGTGGGGACGCGTACATGCCCCGAAGGGACCCAAGTGTGGCACTTCTTCAGTATCATGCGCTGGTGGCGCAACAAGACGCGGAACGAGAGAGTGAACGCGCCCGTGCCCGTGCCCGCAACCAGATTGTCCTCTCCAATGTGTTTTGGTAATTCTTCATCATTTTAGCTTGCGGTTAATGTTAAAATTGTTGTACAGGTGAAGGTTCACGTCAAAGTTCAGTTGGATGTTAGCTTGCGGTTGATGTTAAATTAATTGTAAAAAGCTTTTTGCTTCATTCTTATTGAAATAAAAGCAGGAAATCACGTTGCCCCATTAATATTAATGATTATCGGATGATTTCATTTCTGAATTTACGCGAACACTGTGACACTTTTTGAAAAAAAAAGTTCAAGTCACAACTTGAAGTTTAATGATTATGCAATAAATTTTTTATAAATTTGTTTTAGAATCATTTGCAGCAGCAAATGGAAGCTAAATTACGGGTTTTCTGTCGTTTCCGGTAGTTTCTCATAGCGTTGTCTATGTGACTTCAAGTTGGATTTTTTGTGGCACTTTTTCAAAAAATTCAAGTCACAACTTGAAGTTAAAGGATTGCAGCAGCAAATGGAGGCTAAATTACGGGTTTCCTGTCGCTTCCGGTAGTTTGTCATAGCGTTGTCTATGTGACTTCAAGTTGATTTTTTATGAAATACTATAATATGGTGATAAGTTAAATCAATTTAATTATATTTATTAATTAATTGATTTAAATTAATTAATAAATATAATTCAATTGATTTCCCATCATTTCTTTTGTTCTTCCGTTTCCTCTCTACTACGCTGTAGGGAATTTGGTTCCAAAGGTACATGTACCTTTTGCCGAAATAGTTGTTATATTAAGATACATACCCTTTGTGTTGGTCACACCGTGTGATGTCGAATATTCATTACACTGTCAAATAATTATACGTGCTACTTGGATGGGGTATATCGTGTCTCGACAATAAAAAAAATTTAATTGCCGCTCAACTACATATAAAAAAAGGCCATGGACGACAATGCCGGCCCGCTGGGCGCTCTGCCAGCGCCAAACGACGCGGAGGAAGAAGAGCCGATCGAGGAAAAGATAGACGAGTACATCCAGAAACAAAAAGGAGAAGAAGTCCAAGAAAAAGAAGAAAAAGAAGAAAAAGAAGGAAGAAGAACCGCTGGCGGAGGACCCAGAACAGCTCTCGCGCAACGTGGAGTACTTCTACCCCAAGGACCCGACGGCCGGCCAGCTGTTTGTGCTGGTGGGCAAGAGCGAACGCGGAAAGACTCACTTTCTTCGCTGGTTATTATATTCGATATGCCTACGCAAAAAGGGGGCGTTCCAGTTCGGGCTCGTCATGGTTCGCACCAAGGTACAATAATAATACATAAAAGGAAATACGCATGGTTGCTCGTGATTAGTTTAAACACTCCTATCGGTTCCACTGGGCTTCGGAGGAGCACGTGCGCGTGTACGAAGGCTTCAACAAGGACGTGCTGGTGCAGTACGTGGACAACTTGAAACGGCGATATCAGCAGCAAGGCTACCTCGAACCGAGCTTCTTGGTGTTCGATGACCTCGTCGGAATACTCAATACACAGGATGGATGGATGAGCAATTTTATTGGGACCTACAGGTGATTTTACTACAACACACTGCGTCGTATTAACTCTTTTGGTGATTTCTGTGCAGGCACAACATTTCAATTTTCGTGGCAGTCCAGTACCTGACCGGCCGTCAGAGCGTGTCCCCGATCATGCGCGAGCAAACGAGTTTTACAATAATGTTTCTGAGCAAGAACCACAAGACGCTTAATGCGCTCTGGGAGAACTACGGGCAAATGATGGATAAGAAGTCGTTTTTCCGGCACTTGGCCCAGGCCACGGACCCCGAAGTGACAGGCACCAAGCACGCGTGCGTGGTCTACAGTGAGCGGGTGGACAAGCTCGAACACAACTACATGTCGTGGCTGGCCCCTGGCAATCTCCCGGACGGGGAGGTCATGCTCAAGGGCCCCGACAAGCCCAAGGAACCGAGCAAGGACGAGCTCACCAAGGAACTGCGTTTGGCCCAGCTCGCGTGGCGCGCGCCGAGCTGGATGCCCAAGAACCTGAACCTGTCGCGCGGAGACCACGCGGCCCTGCAGAAGATGATGCACTTCGCCGACGCGGCCAAGAGCCGCCTGCGCAAGGGCAAGAGCCTGGCCCAGAAGGACAAGCAACAGCTGCGGGAGATGGTGGCGTTCGGCCGGGACGCGGAGGCCGCCGCCGAGGCGCGCTGGCGCGAGCAACAGGTGCCACCGCCGCGGCCCCCGAGGTACGGTTACGTCTACGCCAATGACCCGAACCACCGCATGCACCCGTACCGCACGCCCAGCATGGTGAGGCGCGTCGACCAGCGGCCGGCGCTCGGCCTGCCGCCGAGGCCGCCACCGCCCGTCCCAGGCCCTTCGGGCGCTTTCGTGACCCCGCTAGTGAGAAGGCCGGGCCGGCCGGCCCCGCCGGACCACCTGCGGCGCCGCCTCTCGATTTAATCTTATGACCCCCCTCTTTTTAAGTGAAAGAGGGACATGCTAGACCGGCTTCCAAGTGACCTGGTGACAGAAGTCCTGGCCTGGCTCGGCCCGGGCGAACAGGCGCGCTCGGTGGCCTACCTCCGGCGCTACACGAACTGCTTCATCCGCCCCAGGCCACGGAAGCGGCGCAAGGCTGTGGCTGAAGCGCACACAGAGTTCGAGGGCCTGCGCCGCCTGCTCAACACGACTTTTTCCTTCAAGATCAAGAACTTCAACATGCTGCTGGCCCGCGTGGAAAAGAAAGCAGACAAGATCTGCTTCGAGCGCCTGTCTGCGATCTACTCACAGAACCTGTGCACCGAACACTTCTGCGCCAAGCACCGCCATGAACTGGTGACACTCCCGGAGGCCGTCAGGGCGCTGGGCCGGACTTCTTACCCTGCCAGACGGGACAGGCGCGAACAAACGGTCGTGCTGGCCTATGTGCCAACGTTTCACTTCCTAGAGGCGTACCGGCGCACCGGCTGGGAGGTAGTGCAGCGAAACAAGTGGGAGCGCTTCCTGTGGCGGACCGGGGCGTTCGAGACCGGCCTGCTCTTTCTGCCTCGTTTCAATGCTAGCCTTTATTATACAACACACGACTAATTTAAAAAAACTTGTGTATGTAACCTTCAGACAAATCGACCCAACCTTCTTCGTCATGCTGTCCTTGATCTGTAAGTGGCTCTTCTTCGCTCCCGCTGAACTCGTATTCGGGCAGGGAGACAGCAGCGGTCCCCATGTCTCAATTTCGGCCAGGACCGCAATTGTAGTCTGTGCCTCGTTCGCAGCCGGGAGGAGGGCTGCTGCTGTGTCTGGTCCCACCTCAGCCAGAATTGCCGAAGCGTCGACGATGCTTTGGCCATCGCGCGTGAGAGCGGGGATGACTTCTACAAGGGGCTGATCTCGCGGCCGGAGGACTGTCCCAGGGGCTGATCGCGTTTTGCGGCCAAAATCGTGCACCAGTGAAGCAACGATGTCTGCGGCCACCTGCGGTTTTGCAACCCACGTCCCGTCCTTGCGCCCTCCGCGGTTCTTGAAGACATGTCGTTGTGCGCTTTCTTTTTTGTACGGCCACAGCTCAAAGTGCCGTTTTACCCGGGCGGCGCAGCGGCTGCGGTCCCAGCCATATTTCTGGTGGACGGCGTCCACCAGCGAAATTTCTCCAAAGGGCGTGGTCCTGATGGTCGTCATGTTTTTGACTTCTTGTCTTCGCTTCGAGACAAGTTCTGAGCTGGTCACGCTAGGTAAAAAAGTAACCGACGGCACGCAGAGAAACTGCTTTCTAGAAGATCAATTTACCCGGCCGGGACCACTCGATTTAAATCAGCTCAGCAAACATTGTGTTCAATTGTTCCGGCGGCGCCGACCTGTCCAGCAGGTCGCTGACTAGGCTGGCGAAACGGGTGGCCGGGGCGAACGGGAAAGTGTGCTGGTGCGGCCCGCGCCAGAACGCTGGGTACCTCAGCCTGGCCAGGTTCTCCGCCTTGTGCAGGTTAAAAAAGGCGACAGCTCTCCTTTTCAAGGCCTCGTGCTTGGTCTCGTGCTCGGCCGCGGCCGCGGCCGGCGGTGGCGGCGGCGCGGGCCGTGGCAGAGCGCCCAGCGCCTCCCGGTACTGGGCCGCCAGCCTGCTCGACTGCAGCATCAGGTCCTGGATCAGTTTCTTGACGTTCACGTCCGTCACCGTGTCGAGCAGCGGGGTCTCGCGCCGCACAAGAAACACCGTTTGATAGAAAAGCTGCGAGTTCAGGTCCTGATTCGCGTGCGCCAACACTCGGCTCAAAAACAGCGGCCTGCTGACCAGGGAGCCTTCGCCATACAACGCATAGGCCACTTCACCGTAGAGTGCGCGGAGCAGGTGTTTGTTGCCCAAGGGCTTGTCTTTTTCGCCAGTAAAGTCTAAGTAGTGCTTCATGAGGTAGTCAAAGCATCGTTTTAGGCCTGCTCCGTTCAGCACGGTCATGGCCTCGGCGTTGCCTAGCGCGGCCACTGCGCTCGTGCCGGCGGGCCGGTCCAGGACACGCTTGGCCCAGGCGGAGACGGCGGCCGTCTTTTGCTTCTTCTTCTTGGGCGGTTGTTGCGGTGGCTGTTGCTGCTGCGGCGGCGGCAGGTCGGCGGTCGAAGTGTAGTCGGACGGCGGGCGGTCGGCCGGCCTGAGTTTCTGGCCGCCCGAGTTGAGTGCGCGGTACTCGAGGTGTCTGTCTATGAGCGCGCGCATGTGCATAAAGATCTGCAGGATGCAGTTGGTGTCGGCAGTCAGCAGACCAATCGGCTTGGGCACGGCCGCCAGCACCCATTCGTCGCTGTCGTCTTCCGGCGGGTCGTAGGTCAGCCAGCCCTTCTTGGCTTGGCCTCGCTGTGAGACGTAGCGGCTGAGCGCGATGCTGGAGAAGACCCTTTCCTGTTGCTGCTTTTCGTCCAGCGCTTCCAAGTCAGAAAACTTGACTACCTCGACCCCTCGCATGCCCAGCGCGGCCATCAGGAAAACCGCCTCCAGCCCCCACAAGGGCCTGTCCGGCGCGGGCAGAAAAGGCGAGTCAGGGGCCTGGTGCACGCCCGCGCTCTCCGCCAGCAGGGCCTGGTACAGCGAGTCGAGCCAAGCCAGCCAGGTCTCCTCGTGGATGGCGTGTTGGTGCTCCATCTTTTCGGTCCGGTTTTCTTTCGTTCTTTTCGCCGTGCCGGCGCTCATGTTCGGGTCGCTGAACAACCCGTTCTGCAGCACGAAGCGCGCGACCTCCAGCCCAAAGGGGGTCTGCAGGTTGCCCTTGGCGTCCTCGCCACCGAGCAGCCACTGCCTGAATTCAGTGTAGCTCTGGTGCCTGGTCTTGGCGCCGGGAGCTACCGCGTCCACCAGGTCATTGAGCACTTTTGCGTAGCTAAGGACGTCGTCGGGGTAGCGCAAGAACATCCGGCAGTGCGCGAGCAGGCAGTCACGGAGCGGTTTCGTGTTGCCGTCGCAGCCTTCGACCGAGCCCTCGTGCGGGCCGTAGAGGGCCTGCCTGAACGTCAGCTCGCCGCCCTCCCAGTCGTCGCCGGTGGGCAGCCGGCGGAGGTCGTCGCTCACCCGAAAGGCCGCGCGCCCTCCTTCGTTCGACGTGAAAAGGGACCCAGAGCCCTGCAAGCCCGTGTGGGTCTTCCGGAGGAAATCGCCCACCCGCATCTTGCTGTTCTTGGGAAAGATAAAGTAGTCGCCCCAGTGCTCCGTCCAAAACTCGATAATTCCCTCCAGCTCGGCCGAGCGCTCGAAGCGCGACGCGTCCACGCCGAGCGCGGACAGGCGGACCCTGCCCAGCAGCGCCTGGTACTGTTTGGCCGAGAGCTTCACGAGCTTGTCGAGGCCCGCCACAAACGACGACCGGTACTTGCGCCAGACAGTGGCAGTAAACTTGACGGCCGGAAGCCCTCTGGCAAGGGGAACTCCCGCCTTCTTGCCCCACGCGGCGAGCTCGCCGTGGCCCGGCGCCACTTTGACGTCCGGCTTCGCGATCTCTTTCCGCTCCGTGGCGTGCAGCGTGTCCATCGTGTTTTCTGTTAATATGGCTACCCTCTTTTTTTTACTCAGTGATTAAAATCGAGAGGATTTAAATCCACCATGCACAGCAGTCGCGCGACGCGCCTTCTTCCGTTTGTTGCGGAGCGGCTTGGAACCGAGAAGATGGCTCTCTCTCGGCCTGGCGTTGCCATCGGGCGGGGTCAGCAGGTTGCCGGTGATGGGTAAAAAGGGAAAGTTCAGTGTCTGGCAGATGGCTGCCCAGATCGCCGTCTGCCGGTGCCTGCTTTCGCTCTGCAAGAGCGGCGGCACGCGCGCGGCGAGCGCGGGCTGTTGCATGAGTTCTAGCAGTGCTCTGAGAAGCGAAGGATAATTGATAAAGCAGACACGGGACCAACCGAAACGGGCCTTGAGCAGCGCCCTCACCGTCGGCCACGCCCCATCCACGCGACGGAACAGCGTCTCGAGGTCTCGGAGCACTTCGCGGGTGGGCTCGGCCCCGCGCGTCAGCCTGTCCTTCGAGCCGCCGAGAAGATAAGCGAGGCAAGCCGCTCGGTCCAGCGAAAGTGGGCCGAGACGACTCTTTTTGAACAGATAGATCAACTTCAACGGGGTAATCTCCGTGCCATTCACTCTCCACTTGTGGCAGAGATCTCTCGCCAGCTGCAGCAAGGCCTGGCTGACTAGCGGCTTCTGATGAACCCCCCTCAGCCCAAACACCTGTCGTGTAATCTCGCGAAATCTCGATAAACGGGTATAACCCTGCGGGCGCCTTGGCTGCTCCGTCATTTCGCCCTCGTCCCCCCGCATCCGGCCATTCACCAAGAACTGGTTCGCCCCGTACAGCGAGTGCTCTCTCCCTACCAGACCGCATTTCTTGCAAAAGGTCCCGCTCGTTTCTTGGTTGAAGACGAATTCGTGGTCGCACATCCACCGCACTTGTGTGCCTGGCGAAGGGAGAGGGGAAATGAATCCTCAACAGCGCCCTGATTTAAATCAGGGCAGTGCAATTCGTTTTCTTGGCTCCCTCCGCTCTCTCTCTCTGCGACAAAGGCGAGAAAAATGGAAGGCACAGAGATACACCGCAAGAGGCTCTGCCTGCACTGCGGCCACCCGAGTGCACGCGAGGACGGGAGGTGGTTCGGGGCTGGCCTTATCAGTTGCTGACGGAGATTCAGGCGCAAGTATGAGTGGAGCAATTCTCCGGCCTGCGAGCGCAGAGGTTCCGGCACGCCGTAGCTGACAAAGGCCCACGCACAGGCCGGTGTACAAAAGAGGCCGAAGACGTACAGGTAGCCCTTGACGGGTGCGTACGCCACGGGCAGCTCGCTCGAGTACGGAGGCAGCATGACCATTTCGGAATTCCGGCAGGTAGGAGGGGTCCGGGACTGGGTGCTACCTCTAGCCAAGAGACAGCCAACACAGAAACACTTTATTGGGCCTAACCAAGGCAAAGCCTACGTCGTCAAGCGCCTTTCGCGGCTTCCGGGACTGCGTCTACTTTCTGCTTCTTGACGCGCGCGGACGAGGACTGCTTGTTTTTGCGCTTAATCACTTTCGGCACGCACCCGCTCTCCTGCCGCTCGAGCGGCTCGGGCGGCTCGACCGTGGGTTGCTCTTCTTCTTCGGCAGCGGCGCTGGACGAGACGATGGCGAATTTCAGGTAGCTCGCGCCACGACTAAACACCAGCACGAGCGGCCCGTCCTTGTTGAGCCCGAGCATCACGCGCCCCTTCTTGCGTTCCTGGAAACTCGAGGCCTTGAGAATCTTCGTGACCGTGTCCAGCGAATAGAAAAGCCCGTCGCCTGCCTGGCCGTTCGGGTCGGCGCGCATCTTGGGCCGCTCGACTTCGGTGTGCGAAACGACTCCTGACAGGTAAGTGCTGCTCTTGCGCTGTTCCGAGACGTCGAGCAAACAGGACTCGGTGACCAGTCGGTCGCCGGCGACGTAGAAGCGCGCGTGCGAATTGGTCTTGTGGTGGTGCCTGGCCACCACACACAGCGCGGTCGAGCTCACATCGGCCAGCTGGTCGCACCTGGTGGCGTTACCGTCCATCGCGACCATGTCCGCCGGCACGCGCAGGTTGGACAGGGCACTGCTGTGTTCGAAACTCCTGCTTTCGTTGAACATCTTGAGGTTCAACTGGTTGTCGTTGTCCAGCGAGAGCTCCAGGGTCATCTCGGGTCGGTACTGCGTGAGCCAGTTAGCGACTTCTTTGAGATCGATGCAAAACACTGCGCGTACCTTGCCAGAGCCAAACTGGACATAGTCGCCTTCGGCCCCCTCGGCAGAAAAGGGCACAGACAGCTCGGCGCTCACGCAGTCGGCGACGCCGACGAGCTCGAGGCCGGACGGCGAGGCATCGATTCTTGCCTCGAGCAGGACCGGCGCCAGACACTCGATCGCCCGGCGGAACGAAGGCCCGCCGCTCTTGGTGCGCCAGAGAAAGACTAGGGACATTGATGGAGTTTGGGAAAGTGAGGGCGCAAAGGTAAAAAGAGGACCTAGCACCTTTTCCAACCCATTTCCTTTTTTGGGTCCTCCTGATTTGAATTGGGTCACTTTAAATTGGGGCGAGTGGAGGGAGCATCCGCGTCCAGTGAGACACGCACAGAAAAGTCAAATGTCTGTTCAACTAATCAAGGGCACGGGCGCGAACAATGGCAAGCAGCTGGCGGTCAAGTTCAACCCGGCCGAGGACCTGCCGAAGATTGTGCTGAAAGGCGAACCGCGCGCGGCTTATGGTTCTGTGTTCGCCAACGTCGTGTACGAAGGGAAAGCCCCGACCCTTTTGCTGCAGCCGCTGGTCGTGGCCTACGACCCTTCGAGCTTCCAGGACTCCAAGAAGGTGACGGTCGACCTTTCCTTCCGCGAGGCCACGACCCATTCAAGTGTACTGGAGGCCTACCAAACTGTCAAGGCCATTGACGAAAGAATGTGCGCGCTGGTTGTGCAAGCCAGGGACAAGCTGCTGCCTACCGTTAAACGAAGCGGCCCTCTGGCTAAAACAGACGAACAGATCAAGTCTTACTACCAGGCCTGTACCCGTCCTCGCACCAGCGCCAAGAGCGACAGGGCGTGGCCCGCGCGCCTGAGCTGCACGCTGACGGGCGCCAAGATCCTGGGAGGAGAGGGAGACAACCAGTCGATTGCCAAGGGCGACGTCGTCCGATGCCTAGTCCAAGTGACCACCCTCTTTTCGCGCCAGGAGAAAGTGTCGCTGGGCTTCAAGATAGTCCAGCTGCGAAAAATCGCAGAAGGTCTGCCTTACCCGGACATTAGCCTGACCGAAGAAGAGGCCTTCGGTGTGTCGTTCAAGGAAGACTCGGGAGCGGACTCCAGTGCCATGCAAATCGAGGAAGATTTTGTTTAATTAAAAAGGATTCAGGCTACACAGACAACACAGTCGGCCGGTCCCAGGGCCTTGCTAGCGGCCTGGGTTCGTATGTAATACGTAGTTTTGAGACCGAGCTGCCAGGCATAGAACAAAGCGCTGCTGACTCTGCGCTCAGTGGGATTTGTCACGTGCAAGTTGAGCGACTGTGAGCCGCACACAAACGCGCGCGGTCGGCCGCCAAGTGCAGCTGCACTCGCAAGGGAACTTCCCAACATTTTTGTAGATGTTTTTGATGTCTTCGGGAAGGTTGCATCCTTGCACAGAACCGCCGTCGGCAATGATTTTAGCCCTGAGCTGCTCGTTCCAGAGCCCGCGCTCTTCTAACTCGGAAACCAGGTGCTTGTTCCACACGATGTGTTCGCCAGAGAGCACGCGGCGCACGAATAGGTTCGAGTGGGGAGGCTCAAACGATTCGAAATTGCCCAGGATTTGAGCGGTCGTGGCGGTTGGCATGTAGGCAATTAGCTGCGAGTTTCGCAGTCCATACTTGGTAATGCGCTGGCGGAGCGAGTCCCAGCGGTCGTCCGTCTGTGGCTTGTTCCATAGATCGAACTGCAAGAGCCCTTGGCTAGCGGGAGACCCGCCGAAACTCTTGTAAGCACCCTTCTCCTGTGCCAGTTCACTCGAAGCCCATAATGCGGCGTAATACAGCTCGTGTGCTATCTTGACATTGAGCTTTTGTGCCTCCACAGAGTCGAACGGCATCTTGAGCAAAGCAAACACGTCGGCCAGGCCGTTGACACCAAGGGCCACCGAACGATGCAAGAGGTTGCTGCGTCTGGCTTCCTCCGTAGGGTATTCCGAAATATCGACCACAGTGTCGAGATTTCTGATTGCTACACGCACGCACGACCGCAGCAGCTCGAAATTAAAGGACTTGCGATCATCCGACACGAACTTGGGCAGCGCCAAACTGGCCAAATTACAAACACTGTGCTCGAGCGGCGAGCTGTATTGAACCACTTCTGCGCACAAATTGCTGCAGCGAATCGTGCCCAGGTTTTTTTTGGTTTGACTTGGCATTCACTGCGTCCTTGTACATGATGTAAGGAACGCCGCCCGACTCGATCTGCGCACGGCAGACAGCGCTCCAGAGATCACGAGCTTTGAAGGTACGCCTCCCCAGGCCCAGCCTCTCGGCCCGCGTGTACTGGGACTCGAACTCCTTGCCGTAGAGTGCGTCCAGGTCACCTACGCCCGTCTCGTCCGGGCAAAAAAGACTCCAGATTTCGTCTCGTTCTACACGCTCCATAAACAAGTCTGGCACTGTCAGCCCTAAAAACAGGTCTCGGGCTCGTAGTTCTTCGGAGCCAGTAACTCGTTTAAGTTCCAAAAGCTCGAAGACGTCTGTGTGATGAATTGGCAGATACACTGCTACAGCACCCCGTCTCTTGCCTGCCTGGTTCGCGTAGCGAGCGGTCTCGTTCAACACTTTGCACAAGGGTATAACACCGTCTGATGCTCCGCCCGTGCTGCGTATCAGGGAGCCCTTGCTTCTCACACAACCAAGGTGAACGCCCAGCCCACCCCCTCCCTTGCTGATAAGAGCAACGTCTTTGATCGTGTCATAGATGTCGCTCAACGAGTCGCCCTTGATAGGAAGCAAGAAGCAGCTGGAAAGCTGGCCCGCTCTTCTCAGACCGCTGTTAAATAGGGTGGGCGACGCGTGGGTATAGTAACCCGCTGACACGAGATCGTAGGTTTCTCGAATTCGTTTCAGTGGTTCTTTGGACTCGCGGCGGTACAGATGCACGGCCACGCGAAGCCACATGTACTGGGCCGTCTCACACGCGCGGCCCTGGTTGTCTTTGAGCAGGTAAGATTTAAGCAGGGTCGAATAACCAAAGTAGTCATACAACATGTTGCGGCGCGTATCAATTAACGAGTTTAGTTGCCCGGCGTGCGTGTCCACAAATATGCTGTAAGCCGGGTCCACGCCCCACCGGAGCTTTTCACAGGCCGCACTGAAGGTCGGCGGGCACTGCTTTGCGTGGTTGGAGGCCAGGAGACGACCACCCAGGTCTCCATACGCCGGGTGAGAAATCGCGAGCGACGCACACGTTGACGCGGCCAGCGCGTCAAGTTCGCTCGTCGGAACGAGGTTGTAGAGGCCCGCCACGACGCGCTGGGACACAAGGACCGGGTCAACGGCATGCAGATCTTTGGACAAACTAGCAACTCTTTCCAATATTTTATCGAACGAAATGGCCTGTGGAGATCCATTTCTTTTGGTCACTTGCATCTGCCAAGTCTATACAGAGTCTGGATCAGAACTTTTTTTTCCGTGTTCTACCGCGACCCAAGCCCCAAAGAGCGCGTCGACCGCCAAAATTTCGCCGCGGCCGGTGGCTGCATAGGAAGCCCACAAAAGTCCATGTGTTTTTCGGTGTTCTGCCCAGTAGGCCTCTCCGCCGAAAACCCCGGTCTGCTTGTCGTCCAAGGCGCCGCTCAGCCAGACCGCCGCGGGAATTGCGGTCAGTGCTTGCAGCCAGTGCTGTGGTTTGTAGATGGCCAGGCCGGCCACCGCTAGTCTAGCCGGCAGGCACCCACCCCAAAAAAGGGCGGTATTATCCTTATTAGTCTGTGTGTCTGACATGTTAGCCTAACGAGTTAAAAACAGTATTCCACAAGAAAAATTGTGTCCACAGTTCAATTCTCTATGGTCTCTTGTCAGGCGCGCCTTTTTTTGTAAAGATGAAAATTGTCGCAAAACTTTTTTAAAATTATTTTACACGTCTGCGTCGTTGGTAACTTTTTGCCTCTTAGCCGGCGGCGGCTGCTGCTGTTGCTGCTGCCGCTGGACCTGCTCGCGGGAGGGAGGCTGCCAGAAGCCCGCGTACAAGCATTTCAACTCAGCCACTTCTTTGTTTGTGACTACCTTGTAGGACACTATCTCCTGTCTCTTGCCATCCGCGTCCTTTGGCAACCGCTTGGTGTCAGTCTTGACAAGGTCAAACCCGAACTTGGCCAAGAGGGACTGGAGGCATACTACGGCCTTCTTGGGTGGCTGAGCCCTACGAACGGTGTCGGGGTCCCGCTGCGAGATCTCTAGGTCCTTAAAGAGCTTGGCTAGTCGATTGCCCGTTTTGTTGATCTGTTCGTTGGTCAGCTGGTGTGCAGGAGAAAGCAGCTCTGGCAACTGGCAACCGAGCACGGACGCTGTTTCCCGGATGACATGATGGGCGACAGTAGAGCACGTACTCGACCACTTGCTTGCGTTCCGCCCCCGACCCACTGAAGAGGGCCTTGTCGTCGGCCTTGACCGCGTCGGCTACCGGGGACCACTTGCAGCAGGCGCAGGGCACGGCGGTGTCTGCGCATGGCCTTGTACTGTTCAACCAGCTCGCTCGCGGGAATGACTTCACCGTCCATTGCACGTTGGCGCACAGCATGCAGGTACCTCTAGCTCCACTTGTCTGTTCTTCCGCTTGGTGCCGGCTCGATCTCCAGTATGCGCTTCCGGGCATCCGACACGCACCCGAGGTCGGCCCACTTAATCTCCCCGGACAACACGAACTCGAGCTCGTCGTCCACGCGCTCGCGAAATCCTGCTAGTTTATCTCTTGCCTTTGCTTGCTTGGGCTCCACGACGGGGTCACTGGTCGGCTGCCTCAGCTCGTCGAGCGCCACCTGTAGCTGTTCGTCTGACGGAGGCTCGTCCATAACCAACGGATACCCGCGCACAAACTGGTGAAACACTAGCTCGTTCCGGTTGTGCTCCACTTCCGTCTTGCGCGCCAGGAGACATTCCACGAGATTCGAATTCACTTCGACTGAGTATAGCTTCCTGCCGCCGGCGTCGACGATGTCCTTCCACCGGAGACCGACGTCCATCATCAGGTAGACGCTGTCCTTGTCTTTGGGATTAGCGCGGAGCGTCACTTGCCGTATCTGTTGCATCTTCTCGTTGAAGTGCTCGGCCAGCTCCCGGTACACTCCGTCGTGCTGCCACGGCCGTACAGATCCTTTGCTAGCGCGCACGGAGAGTGGCCGAAGTCCTCGCCGAAGTAGCAATAGACGGTGCTGTCCCGCACACGGCGCGCACGCATAACCATCTGCCACAGAATCCTGGCGGGTGGACCCCCTCTAGCAATGCCCGTCCCATTTGCGCAGTGCAGCATCACGCACTCGATCTGGCCCTGTAGGTCGGCGGCCACGCACAGCGAGCTTGTGTAGATCAGTATCACGCAGCCAGACGTGTAGTCATCTGGCATCGAGGGCCTGAAGAGGTTGTTGATGTCAGAGAGCATTGCCTGAGACTCCAGCGGGGGAGTCTGTGCAGTCAGGATACGCACCTTAGCCCCTCGCGCCCAGATCGGGTCTACCTCCTCGTCTTTGCCGTCTTCCCTCGTCTGTCCCTTCTTCCCTTGGCGTCTGGTCTCTCCGGGGCGTCGCCGGTCGCCACGAACATGTCGTAGATAGCCCGTGCTTCGCGGTTGGAGCGGCAGGGCACGAGTGTCTTCTTCCCTTCTCGCAGGTTCGTTCGCAGCTTCTCTAGCCATTTCCCGAGCTTGCCCACGACCTTGATACTGCGCCTAAGGTGGGGCGGCACGTAGCGGTAGTCGTGGTACTGTACCTGGTCTTGGGTCGTGATCCCGTCGGCGCCCACGAAAAAGTCATAGCAGGTAGAATCGGAGCCGAGGTCCTTATCCATCACCAGGACGCGCGGGGTCTCCTTGCACAACCGCTCGTAGATCGCGTTGTTCTCGCGCAGGTTGCAGCGGTTCGTCTGCATCCAGACCCGCTGGTCGGACAGCAGCCTGAACTCGTCCAGTATAAGGATGTCGTAACGAATGAGCATCCTTGTGCCGCCTTGCTGGACCACCAGCCGGTGCAGGGACTCGTATTGGATGATAATTCGTTGGTGCTGGGACAGACTGCCGTCGGCGTCCCTCGGCGCGTCCATGTAGTTAGCCAGTGTAGTCGCCTCGATGTCGTGCTCGCGCAAAAAAGAGCCTAAATCGCCGTCGACACAAGACGCCTGTGTCCGCCGGCCGGTCACGATGCCGACACTGGCCTC
Source organism: Paulinella micropora (assembly GCA_019918135.1). Classification (NCBI taxonomy): domain Eukaryota; phylum Cercozoa; class Imbricatea; order Euglyphida; family Paulinellidae; genus Paulinella; species Paulinella micropora. The sequence continues at coordinate 72,899 of WBZZ01003826.1, read as the reverse complement.
CGGGTTCGCCCGCAGCAGCTGCAGGATGGCTTGCCGGGAAACGTGCGACTTGCCTAGTCCGGTGACTGCATTCACCAGCTGGTACCGGAACTTGTCGAAGCTTATCGGGTGCATGAACTCGTTCTGGTATATGTCCTCCTGTGTCTTGTAGATGTCGCCATTCTCAAAGCCGTTCTGTTCCGCCGGCGAGCCCTTGTCCTCTTCCTCTAGCAACTTTTCGCGGTCGCCGTCCTGCGCGACCATGGCACTGCACTTCCAACTGAGCCTGGCGAGCTTGGCCAGCCTCGTGAGGTCCCTGCGCCCCTGTGGTCTCGTTTCTGTCTCGCCGTAGTCTACCGCGACGCAGAACTCCGCCAGCTCGCGGAGCGCCGCCTCGTCCACCACGTTTTGCCTGTCCTCGATCACGAGCGAGTCGTGGCGCAGGCAGATCGTCTCGCATCCTCTGTCCCGAAAAAAGACCATGGCACGGGACATGACCAGCGCTTCGTAGCGAGTAGTCGCAAAATGTACGAACGCCCCGTTGGTGTTCTTGTAGTTGATGCGCCTGACGTGGTCCCAGCCCAGCTTGCGCCTCTTCTCGCAGAAGTCCCATATCTTCCTAAAGTGGGGCTTGAGCGTAGAGATTGCACACGCAACCGAGTTGCGCAGACGCTGGGCGAAACGGCACGGCGGCAGGCCCACCAGGTCCCCGCCGTGCAAGACCTTGAGCAGAGCCTCCTTGGCGCCGTCCCTGGTCATCCCGAGGATTTCAGCAGTCTTCTGCAGGCACTCTTCTCGGTTCTCTACGAGCTCGCGCAGCGCGGCCAGAGGGGCCGGGTCCTCGGCCAGGCTTTCCGCCAACCACAGCAGAAAAACAGGCACACTATTGTTGATGTCGACCTCCTTGCAGTAGGCTGGCAGGGCCAGGCGGCGCAGAGCAGCCGGTGCATTCTGCATCCCTGTTGTGGCGTAGGCCCTGCCGCTCTTGGTGCCCTTGCAGTAGTAGTAATCGACGCAGTAGCCCCCGTGCTCGATCACTTCCCTTTGCATGCATTCCAGCAGGTGCTTGTAGCCAGGCTCCAGGAGCGGTTCGGCTAGCAGTTCACGGACTGCGTGCAGGTCCAGCAGCTCGTAGAACCGGTACACTGCCTCCTTCTTGATCTTGCCCCTGCCGGCGGCCACCGTCTTCTCGTCTGCAGATTCGTCGTCGCTGGCGGCCTGGGTCGGGCTCGCTCGCTGTCGCACTCTTCTGCTTCGCCGCCCGTGGCAGCCGCCGCTTGTTGCGCGCCCCTTCTCCTGCGACGGGCCCTGGCTCGCAGGGACTGCAGCGCGATGTCGTCGTCGTCGCTGTCGATGGCGGACGGCATGCGTGGCTCTTGCTCCTGCATGTCGGCACCTACAAAAAAAGTTATCGTGCTCGAACACTCACACAAACGACACAGAGAAATTCTGACTGGTTTTGCGGCCTCACCGGAAATTTTCACGAAGATTTAGCGTGTTTGGCGGCGCGGTAAATTTCCGGGAAATCGACCACGAAAACAGGCGATGGAAAAAGGCAATAGTCTCGTTCCGGCTCAGGGTACTTCCTGGGTTCCCAGAGAACACAGGAATGGCCAGGCATCGGCCGACAGCTGGCCTGCTGAGGTCGAGGCCGGGGCACGTGCCGGCCCGGTCTGGCGACTGCCTTTTTTCCTATATCACTGCCTTTTTCTCTCGTATCACCACCCTTTTTTCCTGTATCAATGCATTTTTTGTCAGTATCACTGAATTTCGGCCATATCAATGGAGGGACAAAAAGGCAATACGTGCCTGACCAGCCAACCAGGGCGAGCCAGGGGCGGTACCGAGACCAGTTCAGAATCCCGACCCAGCCCAACCCAGGAAGCACTCCAAAAACATGCGCCGAAAAAATGCCGCTGCCGCCGCCACCGCCGGTCACCCACCCAAGCGCCGCCGCATCCTGCCGGGCGGCCGGCTGACCGCGCTCGTCCGACCGGTCGGCTACACCCCCACCCCCTGCGACCCGACCGCCGTGGCCCAGCTGGACGCCGGCCGATCCCCGCGCGAGGACATCGACTGGTACGCGCTGCTGGTCAAGGAGGCTACCCAGGGCCTGGACGTCAACGACCGGCGCCTGCGGCTGCTCTCCATGCCCTACCACTGGTCCCCGCTGACCGCCATCACCTTACCTCCAGGGGAGGCCTCTTTACTTTCCCTGCTGGACATCTGCCTGCTCAGCGCGCCTACCGACCCATACAGGCCTGCCAGCTGGGGTGTGCACGACCTGCCACTGGAGCTGCAGACACTGCATGCCCCGGTGGCCGAGTGGCTGGACCCGTACATTGAGGACAAGAACGTGGTCCGGCTAGTTTGCAGCTACCTGCAGACCCCTGCTTACTACAGTCCGCTACCCAAGGGAGCCCTGGCGGGCCTACCCAGCGGTCGCCGCGCACAGCTCTACGACCTGGTCCACCAGCGGTGCCCGTTCCACGCTTGGCGGAGGTGGTATGGCGGTCGGGGCAGAAAGCAGGAGGCCTTGGCCGAAAACCCTGTCATCCAGGAGGCGGAAACACAGAAAGAGTGGCTAGAATACATGTACCCCGGGATAGCGAGAGAACAGGACCTAGTGCGCGTCGACCCGGTTGATTCCCGCAGAGCCTGGCGGTTCTACGAGCAATAGTATTACGAGCGCCTGTACTGGGACGCGATGGAGGACTGCATCAACAGGCGCCTGCAGACGGTGTTCCAGCGCCTGGCTAGAAAATTCGACACGTTGTAGCCTTCAATAAAAACATGTCCTGGCTAGATATTTTTCCTTGTGACTTGGCGCCGTCCCGTCGGAAAGCCTCCTTTTCCTCCTCGGTGGGCGGTGCCACCGCCCACCCCTTTGTCGGAACCCTGGTAGGGGGGCCCCCCCACCTTCCCCACCCCAGAATTTTCCGGTGACTGGTGCCACCCTGTCAGAACCCACACATGGACGAAGTCCATTTACCATATAAATACGTGTCACGGTTCTGGCAAAGGGGCCACCGGTGCCACTTTGTCAGAACACCCACACCTCGACCGTTACGTCCCGCTATATACCCTTAAGTGTCATGGTTCTGACAGGTGCCACCGCCCACCCCTTTGTCGGAACCCTGGTAGGGGGGCCCCCCCACCTTCCCCGCCCCAGAATTTTCCGGTGACTGGTGCCACCCTGTCAGAACCCACACATGGACGAAGTCCATTTACCATATAAATACGTGTCACGGTTCTGGCAAAGGGGCCACCGGTGCCACTTTGTCAGAACACCCACACCTCGACCGTTACGTCCCGCTATATACCCTTAAGTGCCATGGTTCTGACAGGTGCCACCGCCCACCCCTTTGTCGGAACCCTGGTAGGGGGGCCCCCCCACCTTCCCCACCCCAGAATTTTCCGGTGACTGGTGCCACCCTGTCAGAACCCACACATGGACGAAGTCCATTTACCATATAAATACGTGTCACGGTTCTGGCAACGGGGCCACCGGTGCCACTTTATCAGAACACCCACACCTCGACCGTTACGTCCCGCTATATACCCTTAAGTGCCATGGTTCTGACAGGTGCCACCGCCCACCCCTTTGTCGGAACACTGGTAGGGGGGCCCCCCCAACCTCCCCACCCCAGAAATTTCAGGTGGCTGGTGCCACCCTGTCAGAACCCACACATTGGAAAATTCAAATTACTATATAAATACGTGTCATGGTTCCGACAAAGGGGCCACCTGAAATTTCCGGTGGCTGGTGCCACCCTGTCAGAACCCACACATGGGAAAATTCAAATTACCATATAAATACGTGTCATGGTTCTGACAAAGGGGCCACCGGAAAAATACGGCGGCTTGTCAAAACCGGTTACATACAAGAATTCAAATTAACACACAAAACCAGATGCCATGGTTCTGGCAGGTGCCACCGGAGCCACTCTGTCAGAACCCCACACCTTGGTCGTTACCTCCTGCTATAAACTTACGTGTCGTGGTTCTGGCAGGTGCCACCACCAACAGAAAAAAGGAGAGTGTTGTCTTGGCTAGATGCCACGGCACAGGGGGGCCACCCCCTCCCCCCCCCCTCCATCCCCTTCTTTTTTCTGTGGCCGGTGCCACTCTGTCAGAACCCCACACCACAGCCGTTACTCCCTGCTATAACCTTACGTGTCGTGGTTCTGGCAGGTGCCACCACCAACAGAAAAAAAGAGAGTGTTGTCTTGGCTAGATGCCACGGCATAGGGGGGCCACCCCTCCTCCTTCCCCCTCCCTCCCTCCCCTTTTTTTCTTCTGTGGCAGGTGCCACCCTGTCAGAACCCCACACCCCAGCCGTTACTCCCCACTATAACATTACGTGTCATGGTTCTGGCAGGTGCCACCGGAGCCACTCTGTCAGAACCCCACACCCAAGCCGTTACTCCCCACTATAACCTTACGTGTCATGGTTCTGGCAGGTGCCACCGCCAACAGAAAGAGAGGGAGGGAGAGGGGGGGTGGCCCCCTTGTGCTGTGGCATCTAGCCTAGATGCACCCCCCCCCTTGGTGGTGCCACCCTGTCAGAACCCCACACCTTGGCCGTTACTCCCTGCTATAAACTTACGTGTCGCGGTTCTGGCAGGTGCCACCACCAACGGAAAAAAAGAGAGTGTTATCTAGGCTAGATGCCGCGGCACAGGGGGCCACCCCTCCTCCCCCTCCCTCTTTCTCCTGGTCTGGTGGTGCCACCCTGTCAGAACCGTGACATGTCGACCGTTACGCTCCACTATACTATACGTGTCGAGGTTCTGACAGGTGCCACCAGAAACCACTCTGTCAGAACCACACACCTTGGCCGTTACTTCCTACTACAACCTTACGTGTCGAGGTTCTGACAGGTGGGACCGAGGACTCGATGATAGGTGTAGCAACGGGCAGGATCCAGCCATGATTACAAGGGGGGGGGGGTGGTTACCAGTGCAGGGGTAGCCAGTGTAGGGGGGGGGGGTAGCCAGTGCAGGGATAGCCAAGGTAGGGGGGGGGGGTAGCCAGCGTCGGGGTAGCCAGGGTAGGGGGGGGGGGTAACCAGTGCATGGGTAGCCAAGGTAGGGGGGGGGGGGTAGCCAGTGCAGGGATAGCCAGGGTAGGGGGGGGGGGGTTAGCCAGTGCAGGGGTAGCCAGCGTCGGCGGTAGCAATTGCGGGAGTAGCCAGCATGTAACTGGTGTAGCCACGTCACCAGATCACTGTGGTGAGTGGTGTGTGTGAGAGTACACACACGCCACGAGCGAAGCTAGCTGACACGGCCGTCGGCCTGTGCCAGCTTGCTTCAAAAAATTTTACGGGAAAACGTTATTTTTATATACTATTTTTCAGAAAACCCACACTTGTGGGACGGGTCAGGTGCCACAGCCCAACACAATTTTTTTATTGCAGATTCTGATAGCGCGTGGCCTGAAAAGACGAATGCCACTTTTCCCTACCGAAACGGACCAGCCAATTTTGCAGGGGACAGCCGCAAAGTTTGGCCGCCAGAATCCTGCCACCAGAAAAATCAGGTGTGTTTTCACAAAACCGCGCCACCCGGTGCCACCCAGCGCGATACGGCCTAAAGAGGCACTCCCCAGGGTCATTTCGGCATTGACGAAATTGCCGCAACTACTGCCTTTTTCGCCCGTGTCACACGGTGCCACCAGCGACCACAAAAATGCAGTTACACCGCAAAACACGTATAATTTGGCTGATCGTGAATATTCACGTCTGATGCCAATATGACAGTACCAAAATGGCAATACTTACCCGGCCGGGCCGGATCGGGACAAAAAGGAAATACGCATGATCAGGCCTATCGTAGATTTTGTATTATTATTATATTTATATATATATATATATGTGTACATATATATGTATATATACATACATATGTATACATATATATATGTATAGTGTGTGTGTGTGTGTGTGCTTGTGTGTGTGTACACGTCTGTATTCACACCTACATAAACCTATGCATAGTCATGTTAGTTGTCATCTCCATCTTATTTAATTGTAACTTCTCCCACCTCTTTCTTTTTCACTCCCTTCCTTACTTTGAAATCATCAAAAATATTATATATTTTTCTTTGCTTATATATTATTCTTGTTAATTTCAGGGGAAGAGATGTAGACATAGGCATAGTACGGTACGGTCGTGAGCGCCAGGGGGAGAGCGATATAGTTATAGTAGACGGTACGGTCGTAACTTAGCATCAGGGGGAGAGCGATAATAGGTAAGAGGTAGCATAGCGGACAGTAAGTTGATAATTGCTATTGCTAATTTGGTTTACTGCTGTATTTATCCTACCTGTCCACCTTGATACATGTGTCACATACGCATCCGTGTGAGTACTAGTCTTCATATGTATCATTGTATGTCTTTGACCTTTCCTTGTGTTCATTCGACGGGCCCAACCTATATATGTTGCCCCTGTCTTCTGGGCACATTGTACGAGTGCCGTCTGTGTATGGTTGAATGTTGCGAATAATCAATTCATGACCTATATGTGCGTCTTAACATGTTCATTCATTATACCATCTTTCTGTTAACTTACCTACATATTTGGTCTGACTTGTGTTATCAGTCCACTCATCACCATTGTAATAGTACTATTGACATGTTCTACCTGTGTTTGTCACTGATCTCATAGACTTCGCAACACATACCCCTCTATGATATGGTATTCATGTGTGCTGCCATGCGCATCGTCCCATGTCAAGGTTGTATATGTAGTGTATGATATTGTGAGGGAAGCATAAGCGTAGTAATACGGTACACTTAGGCGAAGGTGTGATGCCTGATCGCGATTATGATAGTAGGGTAGGGTAGTAGGTCGCTTTAGACTTGCGTAGGAGGACAGAAGAGAGAATATTGTTTCTACGTATTCTAGTAATACTATCTCCTTCTTGTAACCTTCTTACCTGCTTACAGTTCCCTGCCTCCTACTCTACCAACTTCCACCCTTTGTCTGCATTGCACCTCTATCTGTCTCGCCCACTCAAGTGTGTATACGTTGACTCGTAATCACTGTAATCGCATAGTACCTATCTTTCTGCATGCTAATGATTGATTTGTTTGTCGTGTGATTCGTGTTGACGCATATCCATGAGTGTTTGATTTTTCCTTACATTGACTTATGTGGCAATCACAGTGTGCATTTTGGGGTATTTATTTCTTTCCTTCGAATAGTGCTGTATTTGTAACTGTATGTATCTTTTGCATGCATTTATTTTGAGACCCTAGCACTAATACATGCGTGTAGATGTGTACATAAATAATATCACTTACGTACTAATGGCATGTGTATTGTCCATATGTATATATGGTATATATATATATATTTATCTAAATCCTTGGAAAAAAGTGGACCCTCCCGTTACCCAAAACAGCAGGAGCCGTTACTTTTTTGAAAAGATGAGTAACGGTTACGGTTTCCCGGGAACCTTTTTCGCGGGAATCTTTTTCGAAAATTGAGTAACGGCTACGTTTTCACGGGAACCTTTTTCGCGGGAATCTTTTTCAAAATTGAGTAATGGTTACGTTTTCACAGGAACCTTTTTCGCGGGAATCTTTTTCGAAAAATGAGTAACGGTTCCAGGAGCCGTTACTCAATTTTTTAAAAATTTGAGTAACGGCTGACTGTTACTTTTTTTTGAAAAAAAGTAACGGTTTTTCACCTTCCCAACCCCATTACTTTTTTTCTTATTATATGTTACATGTTATATGTCAGAAATATCTAACATATAATATGTAACATATAATAAGAAAAAAAGTAATGGGGTCGGGGAGGTGAAAAACCGTTACTGGTTTTTCAAAAATTGCGTAACTGCTAGCCGTTACTTTTTTTTCAAAAATTTGAGTAACGGCTGACCGTTACTTTTTAAAAAAAAAAGTAACGGTTTTTCACCTTCCCAACCCCATTACTTTTTTTCTTATTATATGTTACATGTTATATGTCAGAAATATCTAACATATAACATGTAACATATAATAAGAAAAAAAGTAATGGGGTCGGGGAGGTGAAAAACCGTTACTGGTTTTTCAAAAATTGCGTAACGGCTAGCCGTTACTTTTTTTTCGAAAAAGTTTCCCGGAAAACGGTAGCAGTTACGCATCTTAGAAGAAGATAAAGAAGAGGAAGCAGGGGGGAGGATGAGAGGAGAAAGAAGGGGTGAAATGGAAGAGAGAAGAGCAGGAGGAGAGTGGAAAGGGTGAAAAGGAAGAAGAAGGACAAGAAGGAGAAGGAGATACTAAAGAAGAGGAAGCAGGGGGAGAGGGGAGGATAGGAGAAGAGAAAAGAAGAGAAGCATAGCTGTCGAGATAGGGGATGAAGGGGAAGATGAGGAGATTGGAAAGGGGTGAAATGGAAGAGAGAAGAGGAGGAGGAGAGTGGAAAGGTTGAAAAGGAAGAAGAAGGACAAGAATGAGAAGGAGATACTAAAGCAGAGGAAGCAGGGGGAGAGGGGAGGACAGGAGAGGAGAAAAGAAGAGATGCATAGCTGTCGAGATAGGGGATGAAGGGGAAGATGAGGAGATTGGAAAGGGGTGAAATGGAAGAGAGAAGAGGATGAGGAGAGTGGAAAGGTTGAAAAGGAAGAAGGATAAGAAGGAGAAGGAGATACTAAAGCAGAGGAAGCAGGGGGAGAGGGGGGGGGGGAGGAGGAGAGGAGAAAGAAGAGACTCATAGCTGTCGAGATAAGGGATGAAGGGGAAGATGAGGAGATTGGAAAGGGGTGAAATGGAAGAGAGAAGAGGAGGATGAGAATGGAAAGGGTGAAAAGGAAGAAGAAGGACAAGAAGGAGAAGGAGATATTAAAGCAGAGGAAGCAGGGGGGGGGGAGAGGAGAGGAGAAAGAAGAGATGCATAGCTGTCGAGATAGGGGATGAAGGGAAGATGAGGAGATTGGAAAGGGTACTGAAATGGAAGAGAGAAGAGGAGGAGGAGAGTGGAAAGGGTGAAAAGGAAGAAGAAGGACAAGAAGGAGAAGGAGATATTAAAGCAGAGGAAGCAACTCCATTTTTGAAAAAGACGAGTAACGGTTTTTCACCTCCCCAACCCCATTACTTTTTTTCTTATTATATGTTACATGTTATATGTTAGATATTTCTGACATATAACATGTAACATATAATAAGAAAAAAAGTAATGGGGTTGGGAAGGTGAAAAACCGTTACTTTTTTTTGAAAAATAAGTAACGGCTAGCCGTTTTCCCGGGAACTTTTTTCGAACAAGAAAAGTAACGGCTGTTTCGGTGGACCCGTGAAATTTTTGACCACAAAAGCTTTTTTTTAAATTAGTAAACTCGTTTAATACTGTAGTGACATCCGCCAGCGGCTTGTGCCGGATCTCTTGAAATTCGTGCTCCCATACATAGTACATCGTGAATCCGGCCGGCATCGAATCGTGGATGGAAGCGAGGCGCAGCATCGTTTCCTTGTACAGCACGCTGTTGAGCCGCTTGAGCGTTGGCGATTTCTCGTTGTGTTTCGAGTGCTCGGGTGGGTAGCCGTGCCATGCGTTGCCCAGGAATTCGAAACCTGCGTTGAGCCCCTTGTCGTAGCCGTCGAGTCTGTACCTGCGCGGTCCGGGCACCTTGAACTCTCTTCCAGTCGTGTCCTTCGTGCCGTTTGAAAAATGCACGTGCTGGATCTGCCAGCCTTGCTGTTCGAGTCTGTCCCAGACTTCACAGGCCACGATGGACGCTCCTGGTTTGGGCCTCGGGATCAACCCGCGCAGGAATGCATGGCGAGCACACAGTCTCCTTTCACAGTTCTCGTCCCTGTAGCCTGCTGAGATCTTGTCGTCCTCGGGACAGTCAATACATGGGTTCTTTGTCTGGTGACTGCCCTTAGCCTTGGCATGCTCCACGCAGAGCCTGTTACAGAGACCATTCTCATCTGCAAAAGACGCGGTCTTCTTCGCATCGGCTGGACAATCTTGACATTCCTTCCGTGCTTGCTTTTTTATCTTTTTCTTTGCGTTTGCATCTCTCAGCAGGGTTCTTTTGAGTGTTCTGAGAGCGGGGTACTCTCTCCCGATCTTCTTCGCGCGCTCTCCTGGGATCATTGCCAGCACAATCGGTAGCTTGCCGAAGGGAAGGCAGTCGACGGGGCTGCCTCTCCTGCCATTTGAGCGCACAAATGCAATTCTCTTTATTTCCAGTTGGAGTTCAATCATTGCTAACAGCGGCCGGATTCGCATGTATGTTACACTCGCGTCCTTTTCATTGCATCCTTTAAATGCTGCAATCGCGTCAGTGACGCAGTAAAAGCCGTCCCGGTGGCGCCTGATTTCTGCCGGGTTCACCATCAACCCGTGTGTTGCACCAGTGGCCAGGAGTTTCTGGTCGTTACCCACAGGTACTTCTGCCATTGCCGATTAGTCCGATTATGGCAGAGGAAGGTTGCAATAGAAACGCAACTCTTTTTGAAAAATGAGTAACGGCTCCCGGAACCGTTACTCTTCGCCAGTGATACGCGCGAAACCGGCACCGATTCGAGCCGAAACTGGCGAAAGAGGCAGCGATACAGCTGAAAGTGGCCTGGCAGGAACGGAATTCCTCTTTGCAGTAGCACGTGTCCTACCATAACCGCAGCTGGTTCAAGTTTCACGCAAGACCGGCAAATTTGGCAAGCATGATGCCGACCGTTACTTTTGTTTGAAAAGATGCGTAACGGCTAGCCGTTTTCCCGGGGAGCCACCGGACGCGGGAGAAAGGCTGTAGTTGCGCCACTGCAACTACAGCTTTTCCCGGTAATTTGACGCAAAGGCGCCGACCGTTACTTTTTTTTTGAAAAGATGCGTAACGGCTGCCGTTTTCCCGTGCAGCCACCGGACGCGGGAGAAAGGCTGTAGTTGCGCCACTGCAACTACAGCTTTTCCCTGTAATTTGACGCAAAAGCCGGCTTATGAAATGGATGGTCTGGCCCGGCCGAGTTGTTTCGAATATCGAGATTTTTCGAAAAAAAAAGGCAAAACGTGCCTGAACCACTCCTACCCCGTAACAGCCTTTGTCATTTCTTTTTTTGCTCACAAATCGACCAAGCAAGCATGATGGACGTGTTTGAAGGCGAATGCACCAACGAGGCCATCGCGGCCAACCCGATGCTCATGAGACTACAAGAGGCTGACTTTGGAGAGTCAGTGAGACAACAAGACGGCTTTTTCTCCGTCACCGACGCGATAGCCTCCTTCAAGGGGTGTTCTACCAAAGATGCATGGGCTATTTATACCAGACTTAAGCCCCAAGTCCGAAAGCAGGATTCGCTCAAGAGGATCGCATTCGCGAGAGTCGATGGTCGGCAAGGCAGACCGGTCGACTGCCTACCCTTCGACAAATTGCTCCAGGTGCTGGCCCTGATACCAGGCGAGAGGGTGGTGGTCGAGCAGCCTACCAAGAAGAAGCGTCGCGTCGAACTCGAGCTCATCGAACAGAAGATCGCGGAGATCGGCGCGCGCAAGACATTGGCGATCACCGAATATGCATCGCATCCCGGTGCATACAAGGGCGTGCTCGAGCTCCTCGGCATCGAGATGGACGACGACGACAAACTGTTCTTCGCGGCTGAGGCACGCAAAAGCGCAAGGCAGGCAGTAGAAGCCATGAGAAGTACTGCCTCTCTGCCCGCATTCACGGCGCCACCCCAATACACAGAGGGTGATGGGAGGGATGCCGGTTAAGACCAATGTTTACTTTGAGAAAGACCGCCTCTTGTCTCAAGAAACTCAAAATTAAAAGACTTTAATCGCCTGAGACATGAGCCAGGGTCCCGGTCCGGACCCCAGAATGTGCAATGTGCAATGTGCAATGTGCAATCTCTACTACTTTAATCAATCCTTTACCAATTGTCATTAAAAAAAACATGTCTAAAGTGTCTAAAGAATAACCACTGAGGGGGGAGACCTCTTCCGACCCCTTGGAATGCTTCAAATGCATAGTTGCAAGGTTTAACGTTAACGCATTTTGCACATTGCCCATTTTATATATTGCCTCACCCCCCGGACCGTGTCTCACGTCTCAGCCTTCTAAAGTCTTTTAATTTTGAGCTTCCCGAGACACACACCCCCCTTCGGAATGATGCTGGTTTTTTTTTTTCTTGTGGATCATAGTGCAGAAAGTATGGCGGAGGCAAAAAATTGCGGGTGTGTTCCGGTGGCAGCGGACGCCCCTGTACATGACCACTTTGAGTCCTACAAAAAATGTCGTCGGAAACTTAGACACTTACCCGCCGGCACACGCCCGTCCTGGCTGGTTCGTTTCTGCGATGCTGGCCTTCTTACTAGGAAACACCTCTCGGATTCAAAGTGTCAGAGCAGCACCTGCCACGCGCGCGCAAATGAACTGTCGGAAGAATGGACCCTTTATCAAAAATGTCCGTTTAAGGGCCTGCATTTTGGCGGAGGAGGATACAGGCGCCGAAAAATGCTAAAAGCCTTCGAAAAAGCGGGGCTACGCACAACCAAGATATCCCCGCGCCTGGACGAGGCGCGAGCTAGGGCCGGGCGAGCTCGCCGGACCAAACGATACATGGACAACCATCCTGAAAAGCGGGCAATTTATATGCAGAGGTACTGGGAAAAGAAACTGGCGATACAGCACCAGCAACAGTCTCCTCCTCCTCCTGCCACTCCTGCGCCTCCCGCAAGTTTGATCGAGTCTTTTTTTATTAAACCTCTTTGCGTGAACCGAAATTCAGTGGGGCCCCCTGAAATTAGGGGGGGGGGGGGAATGCGTGCCACGCTACCATCATCTTTTTTTTGGGAGAATAGATGCTTGGGGGTTTTTTAAGAAACGGCCCCCAGGCCACGATTGGTGAATTTGGTCATCGTTGGTCTTGCTCTTCTTGAGAGGGGGTTCGATTATCGTATCGATTTCGATTGTGTTGCTTCCTGCCACGATAACATTCGCAATCTGGTCGACATCCTCGCGATCTTTGCGTTTTTGGGGCCGGTTTGGCCACTTTCCACCTGTATTCATGGGTCAAATCGGCCCCCAAAAAAAACTTTTAATGAAAAAAGAAGGATTTAAACGACTCCCAATCCATGGTTCGTAAACTTAAGTTTCTTTTGACCGTTGTGGTCGGCTCCCTCGGTGACCCTGCGCTTTTTGGAAGAAGGCTCAACCACAGCGTCTAAATCCGTTGTAAAGGCTGCTGGCGGAATATTGTCGCTGTTTCCACCCTCGTATGCATTGGACAACATAGCGAGGTTCACAAGGTCCTTGTCCTGCTCGATGACATACATCTCTACCTGGTCACGGCCTTCATTTCTTTTTGTTCGCTTACCCTTAATGGTCGATACAAAGTTGCTTTGTATCGCCTGGCGCAGTCCTTTGAGAGGGACATGCACGGGGTCTGCGGCCAATTTTCCTGAAGTGGTGAACGATCGTATTCTCTTCCCGCCTGCTCTGGATGCTGCATCGGTCAGTTCGATGATCCTGGCGTCGCGGTCCTCCCTCTCCAGCGCATGGGGGGGGGGGGGTTAGTTTTTTTTAGCACTTTTTTCCGGGGGATGGGCCAACTTGGCCACCTCCCCCCTGAAATCATTGGCCAAATTGGCCCATTTTCAAAGAGACTGATATTTTCATAAATATCAGTCTCTTTGAAAATTTCTTCTCCCCCCTTTGTTCATGTTTACAAGCGTCTTTTGTGTAGAAAAGAAAACATAAAGAGAGTTCATTTTTTTTTAATATGAATCTTTTTTGTTCATGGGTCAGGGTGGCCTATAAATTACATGGAGGGAGGGGCATGGCGACCCATTTTTTTTGTTTCCCTTCCCCCCCCCCTCCCTTCGAGAGTAAAAGGAGAGACAAACACAAAAAAAACTTTTAATGAGAAATGTTGACGGCCTTCAAACCATTGTTGGTAAACCTGAGCGTCCTTCTTGGTAAAAGAGACTGTGGGATGTCCCGTCCGCGCTCAGCCCCCACGCACACTTTTTTTCTTTTTGGTGGCACGCGTTCCCCCACCTCCCCCTGAAATTATGGGGGGAATGCGTGCCACGCATTGGTTATCATAGCGAGTTTAACGAGGTCTTTGTTATGTTCGATGACATACATCTCTACCTGGTCACGGTCTTCATTTCTCTTTGTTCGCCTGCCCTTGATGGTCGAACCAAAGTTATTTTGTATCGCCTGGCGCTCAACCCCCCCCCCCCCCCCCCCGCGCGCGCGTTCCCCCACCTCCCCCTGAAATTATGGGGGGGAACGCGCGCCACGCATGCTGAAGGGGAGCTAACACAACGTCGTGGTCCAGACCTCGCTTCAGGACCATGGCCAGGTTAAACACGACCCTCTTGTGCTTGTGCGCCAGCATAAAGAGCTCGTAGGTCAGGTGGCGGTCGATCCAAAGTTGCTTTGTATCGCCTGACGCAGTCCGATAATCATTTTGATGCCTAGGCAAAGCGCACACACACTTTTTTTCTTTTTAAACTTCTCTTTTTTTTGGGGCCAGATCCCCCCCACTCCCCCTGAAATTATGGGGGATCCGGCCCCAGGGATGGCATAGTCCGTTCGATATCGTCGATCCATGTTCTTTTTCTCTGTCGAATGAAAGGAAAAAAGATACCCCCCCCCAAAAAAAAGGAAAACACCCGTTGGGGTATTTTTATTGCCCTTCTCTCCCCTGTGTGTTAATACCAGCGAAGGCATATGAAATTAACGGGGCCAGATCCCCCAGTGATTTCAGGGGGAGAGGTGCGGGATCTGGCCCCAAAAAAAAAAGTCTTTTTCGAGAAAAAAGAAAAAAAACTTTAATGACAAAAAGGGATTTAAACCGCCTGCAGGCCGTTATTCGTGAACTTAAGCTTCTTCTGACCATCAATGTTGTCCTCGTCGATCTTGCGTTTCTCGGAAGGATGATCAACCACAGCGTCTAAATCCGTTGTAAAGGCTGCTGGCGGAATATTGTCGCTGTGTCCACCCTCGTATGCATTGGACAACATAGCGAGGTTCACAAGGTCCTTGTCCTGCTCGATGATATACATATCTCTATTGTCACGGCCTTCGGTTCTCTCTTTCATTCTCTTGCTTTGATGGTCGATCCAAAGTTGCTTTGTATCGCATGACGCAGTCCCTTGAGAGGAGCATGGGCGGGATCAGCGGCTAATTTCCCTGAAGTAGTATATGATCGTATCTTTGATCCACCCGCTCTGACCGCTGCGTTGGTCAGTTCGATGATTTTTGCCCTGTTGGCAACCACGTCCTTCTTGGTAAAAGAGACCGTGGATGTCCCGTCCGCGCTCAGCCCCGCGTTCTGGATTCCAAGCACCTCGAATGCCTGCACCGTCTTCAAAGCAGCCATGTGCCACAGAGGGGTGTCAGCGGTGTTGATGTATTGTCTCTCCCGTAGCTTGTTTCTCTGTTGCATCAAGATCTCTTCATGTAGCAGGCCCTTCTTTAACACGGCCGCGATGTTGTACACGGGGCGCGTGTTCTCATGGACAGTCTTGAACTCATCGTACGTCAGGGCCCGCTGCTTCTCGCGGCCGCTGAACAGCTTGAGGGTATGGAGCGAAGCAAGCTGGATTTTCTCATAGGCCGAAGCCTCGTTGGCGTCGGTCTTTTCCTTGAGGTCCTTGAGGCGCTGATGCAGCTCCTCGGGCGGGCAGTCCTTTAACACGTCAAAGGCGTCCTTTAAAAGGTTCTCCCGTTCAGTCTTGGCCAGTTCCTTGTACTCCTGTCCTTTCTCCTCTTCCATGATCAGCTGGAACTGGTGGCGGCCGGCCTGCCGCTTGAACTCCTCCTCAAACTGCGCCAGCTTCTCGGCCCGTGCGTAAATGTGCAGCTCCGTGAACCAGTCGGGCGAAAGGAGCATGGTCCCGTCCTCGTCAAACGTCTCCTGGAACCTGATCATGCCTTGGTACTGCTGAATATCGGTCTCGCGTTCGCGCAGGTCCCGTCTGGCCTTTTCGAGGCGGTGGCAAAGTGTGTAGCTGACGTCGGCCTTGGTGGGCTTGGGCGGGTACAGCACGTCGACCCGCTCAACTTGCATTTTGCGGAAGCGACCCATCATCTGCATGAGCTGGCGCGGGCCGCAGCCGTTGCGCGAGGAGGCGTCCACCAACAGCAGGTGCCATGGCAGCTGCACGTCTGCCCCTACCGAGACCGCGCTGGTAAAAATCAGGACGTTCAAAACCCTTTTGGTCTTGTGGTCAGACAGGTTGTGAAGCGATCCTTTGAAGCGCTTTTTTCCATTCTTTTTTTGACAAAAAAAAGAAACCTTTTTTCCGGGAACCTGGACCGACTTTGACCATGGGCTGTAAAAAAATACTGATCAAATCGGTCCTCTCTTTTTCGACCAACCTGGACCGACTTGACCATGGGCTGTAAAAAAATACTGGTCAAATCGGTCCTCTCTTTTTCGACCAACCTGGACCGACTTGACCATGGGCTGTAAAAAAATACTGGTCAAATCGGTCCTCTTTTTCGACCAACCTGGACCGACTTGACCATGGGCTGTAAAAAAATACTGGTCAAATCGGTCCTCTTTTTCGACCAACCTGGACCGACTTGACCATGGGCTGTAAAAAAATACTGGTCAAATCGGTCCTCTTTTTCGACCAAGAGACCTCTCCGGAACCGGGACCGACTTGCCTATGGGCTGTAAAAAATATACTAACCAAGTTGGTCCGTGAACCTTTTAATGAAAAAAAAAACACACATTTTCTCCTTTTTGGTCGATATTATAGCTCGATGCCAATGCCCTCACTATCTATTATGATACGCGATTGGTTGGTGCAGGGGGTAGTGTGTTGTTTCTCAGAGGAAGGAGGCACAATCGAGACGGACGCGAGCGATAAATTGATCAATGTGTCGTCGGACTCCCTTTCGTACGCGTTGCTAACCATAGCCAGGTCAACAAGGTCCTTATTGTGTATTATCTCGTACACTTCGCGTTCTTTTGACTTGTTGGCGTTTCTCTTTCGTATCCCCTTGATCTTGGCACCGAAACTGGATTCGATAGCGGACCGCAATCCCTTCAGTGGTTCCTGTGCCATGTCTTTGGTTACCTTCTCGGAAACAACACGTGATCTGATCCGTTTGCCTCCCGCCCGTGCCGCGCGGTTCGTTAGCCCGATAATCTCCTTGCGCTTGGCAATGATGTCCGCTTTGGTGAACAGCGTTTGTCCCTTGAGCCCCACGTCCTTTATGCCTAGCAGGTCAAAGGCCTGCAAGGTAGAGGCCGCTGGTAAGTACGGGATAGACGCAGTCGGCAAGTTAGCACAGTCACTGTCGCGGAGCTTGTTGCGCAGCGGTGCTAACACAACGTCGTGGTCCAGACCTCGCTTCAGGACCATGGCCAAGTTAAACATGGCCCTCTTGTGCTTGTGCGCCAGCATAAAAAGCTCGTAGGTCAGGTGGCGGCGCTTCTCGTCGCGCTCGTCGTCACCCGTCTCGCCTCCTCGGAAGTGCTTTAAAGTATGCAAGACGTCGCACTGGATCTTATCGTAGTAGCTAGCTTCCTGCTTCTTGACGCGTTCATCGAGGTCCTGCCTCCGCTGATCAAACTCCTCCACCGAGATCTCGCACAGCTCAAAGAAGGCGTCCTTCATTAACTCCTCGCGCTCGGCCGTGGACAGATCGCGCATGGTCCTGAATTCCTCCTTGGTTTCTTCCGTCTCGACCTTTTCATTCTCGTCCATGACGATTTCGAATTGATGGCGCTTGGCCATCCTCGCAAATTCTTCCTCGAACCGGGCCATCTTCTCGGCGTGGGCGTGCACAAAGATTTCTGTAAACCAATCCGGTGCTAACGTCAAGTGGCCGTCCTCACCGAACGTCTCCTCGAACCGGAGGAGGCCCTGGTACACCGCTAGGTCGCTTTCTCGCTCGCGCAGTGCCAGTTGTGCCCGGCGCAGCCTGCATTGCAGCGTATAGTTCTGGTCGGCCCTGGTCGGCTTGGCAGGGTACAAGATATCGACGACATACGGCGCCGTCAGCTTGCGGAAACGGCCCGCCATTTGCAAGAGCTGCCGCGGCCCGCACCCGTTGCGGCTGCTGGCGTCGACCAACAGGTTGTGCCACGCCCCCTCGACACTTGCTCCCACCGTAACGACAGACGTAAAGATGAGCACGTCAAATTGTGCCAGGAACTCGTCGGGCTTCTGCATGCTCGTCTTTAGGCTGTCGTCCACATCGCCGTGAATCAGCACTGTCCTGAGTTCGGGCCTGTGCTGTTTCAAGTACTGCGACCACGCCTCGGCCGCGTTCTTGGTTGCACAGGCAATCGCAGTCTTGTCACCGCTCCTGGCTGCCTTCAGCTTGTCCATAAACACCCGTCGGTCGCGCGTAGCATAGAACTTGCGGACTTTCGGATTGTGAGTGTAACAGTGAACTGCAATCTCATCGGGCCTGGCCACTCGCTGCAGCAAGGTTGGCACGCAACCGTCGCACGCAAGGTCAGCGTCGAGCGCAATCACCTTGGTCTGAGCGAACCCGAGCAGCGCGTACAGGTAGCGCGCGTTCCTGCCAGTGAACCTGCCATTGGTTTCGGTCGATAGCATCTGGTCCACGATCGAGCGCGCTTCGTCCAAGATGATCAGGTCAAAGGCCCTGACGTCGTGGTCCGCCAGCAGGTGTAGGGACTCATACTGAATGATTAGCATATCTGCCTCGAGGAAGCCGGCTTCCTTGTAGTGAGTGAAGCCCTTGAATTTGGCCCTTTGTACCGCTGCGTGAGAGATGCGTGCCGAAATGACCAGCACCCTGAAGCCCTTGAGGCCTTTGCCCAGCCGCTGGATGCACTCGGCTACGGACGTCGACTTGCCACGGCCGCAGTGGGCCTCAATCGCTATGACCCTCGTGTTCTTGCCAAAAAAGATGGGCTTGACCCAACCTTCCTTTTCAGTGTGCTCGACTCTCCTGGTGCCCGTCGACCACATGCAGGTCGCAACCGGCTGTTTGTCTGCCGACTTCCACTGCGGCAGCGTGCCGAGCAGGACTCCTGCGCAGTAGGCGTGCGCGTCTCTGTCGTAGCAGTGGTACCACACCTGCCCCCTGTGGTCGATGTTGAAGTAGCAGCAGTCGCTGGCATTGTGTTCGCCGCCTACCAAGCACGTGCGGCCATGAGTTCGGTCCGTTCGCCCGACAAAGCCCGGCCCGTTCGGCGCGGGCGTGACTTTGGTATGTTTGTCGCCTCTGTTGCGCAGCATACCTTCGATTGCCTCGCAGGCGGGCTTGTCTTTGCTAAGCGCAATTGGTGCAAAACGAGGAGCAGTCTTGCCCTTCTTGGACGATGGGACCGAATGCGTAACGGGACGGAACCAACAGCTAAAGGCGTCGAGCAAATCCTGTGCCGATGACGGCAGTCCCTGTGGTACCGCGCCACCGGGGCTCTTGGCCGAGCCAGGCAGACGAAGGAGCCTATTGCTGGTGTACACCCTGAAATCAATGATGGGCTCGGCCTTTTCTGTGGTGGTGTTGGTCATGAGCGGGCTGGAGACAAGTTGTTGGCCGACCCATAGCTCTTTCCTGATCCATGCCTCCATCTCGGCGTTATTTGCGAATGCGACTCCCGGGACGTGGACATGGAATGAATTCTTGAATGTGCCGTCGCTGTTCTTTCGGCCGAAACCGTACACCTTGATGCCGCTGTCGTTTAAGCCTTGGATGGCGCCGCGCAGGGCAGAAAACAGGCAGTTTAGTCGCTGGGGCCCATCGGGGTCTCGTTTAGGGGTTGTCCACTCGAGGTCGAAGTACAGCGCCGATGAATAGGAGGGGCTGGACTGGGACCGATCGATCGAGTAGAAGCATCTTTTCTCTACAGGGAAGCTAAGGTAGTAGGCAAAGAAATCCGCTATGTCCTTGAAGGCCGCGTACATGTAGCTTGGTTCAGGGCCCCCGCGGGTATTGAGGGCGACAAAGACCTTGTCGCCGCGCGCGTCGCCCGCCTTGAAGCAGGCCTCCTGTGCGCCAATGCCAGTGAACCAGTTTTTCAACTGGACCAGTTTCTCGTGGATCATTTTTCCTTTTGAAATTTAACGTACAGAAGATAAATTTTTTTTCTTCTGAGTGCATACCAATACAGCTTCAATGGCCGAGAACGTGTGCTGCGTGGAACTTTGCGTCCAGCACGATCCGAGACTGGAGAGGGACCCGGCCGCTCTGTGGAACGTGCTTCAGCACTCGTACTCCCCTCACGGGTGAGACGATGGAGGCGCATGTGCAGAAATGCATCAGCCATTGACAGAGAAGCACTATTATTATTATTATTATTATTATTATTATTATTATTATTATTATTATTATTATTATTATTATTATTATGGACACCGTGATAGCCCAGTGGTCAAGTTCTACCATCTGGGTCCTGTCGCCAGTTCGATTCCCGTCGGTGCCACCAGTATTTTCATTGAACATACCGGTCCGTCTGGAAGTGTTGGAACTGCCCTTGCGGGGGTGTCATTAGAGCCAATCGTCAATTCTTCGTACTCCCTTCACGGGTGAGACGATGGAGGCGCATGTGCAGATTTGCATCAGCCATTGACAGAGAAGCACTATGATTATTATTATTATTATTATTATTATTATTATTATTATTATCATTATCCTGCACCAACGTCACGAGGCACGTAGGGGGCGACAAGGTCAGGGCCAGACGCATCATATGTTCGCTCAAGAACGCCGGGCTATGGAAGCGTGTAAGGGACAGCGAAGCCCTAAAGAAGCAACGGGCGGCCAGGCGACTGGAACACAAATTGGCGTGGGACAAGTCACACCGCAGTCTGCTGAATGCGCGCCGTGACAAGTACTTGGTCGCCACGCTGGTGCGCAAGGGGCTGGCCCGACCGCCCGCCGATCCTCCGCTCGTGCTGAACGACACGGCCGTGCTCGCGATTGATACAGAAACTACAGGCCTGTCGAGCACCGACGTCCCTATCCAGCTCGGCTACGTGCTCAAAGTCAACGGCGAGACCAAGATGGAGTGTTGCAAGATCGTGCGCTACCACAACCGTATGGTGCGCATCTCGGAAGCGGCCGAAGCCGTGCACGGCATAAGCTGGGAACAGGTGCGCCGCTCACCCCATGACGCGGCCGTGGAAATCGCTACGCTGGCGAAATTGATGCGCGACGTTACGACCGCGGGCGGCGTGGTCATTGGGCACAACCTGGCTTTCGACTTTCGCATGCTCAAACAGGGCTTGCCTGGCGTCGACCTGGTTGGTCTGAACACCGTCTGTACACTGCAGCTGGCGCGCAAACTTAGTGGCCAGAAAAAGGGACTCAAGCTGGAACAAGTCTACAGAGAAATCGTACCGGCCGGAGAACGCAAAGACTTGGCCTCGCACAACGCCCTGTCGGACGCCAAGATGGCCTTGGCCATCTACAAACATCGGCAGTAAAAGGAAAAAAAATAAAAGTTCTTTGTATATACTATTAGCCAATATCAGGCATGAAGTACAAGTGTTCGAGACCTGGCTCTGGTAAGAAGGTCGCCCGCTATTGCAGCAGTCGCTGCCAGACAAAACACCGAGAGGTCTGCTCAGCGAGAAGCGGAGCCAACAACATCGCCCGCTACGTCATGAATAACTTACCCCGCGAGCTGTTGCGGGCGGCGGACCCGGGAGGTGCCGTCTACGTCTGGGTGCCCGACACAGGCAACGGGCCCCTGCGACAGGAAATTGTCATGCTATCACCTGCACAGCTCGCAGACACACCCCGTCATCACGCCGCTCTCCAAGACCTGTCGCCGTCGCTGGGCACCGGGGTCATTATCGACGTTGAGACCACGCCGGGTAGGAGTCTGACGACCGTTACTAGAATGCAGGTTTAATTAAAAGACTTGAGAGTTCGTTCCACTTACTCTGCCGGATACCGGTTAGGTACAGGAACACTAGGCCAGTGAGCCTGTCCAGGGCGTGACGGTCGTGAGGCGTGCCGGTAGCAAAGACATCGTCCTTGAGCGCTGACGGTAATAGTGCCCGCGCGCGAGGCAGCAAGGTCCGTAGGTCCGCTAGGTGCGCGTGCCGTAGCTGGTCGTGGAGCTCCCCGAGCGCTGAATCAGGCCGCCCACTCAAATAAGACTCGAGCTTGTCCACACAAAGTCGCGGTGGAGGCCGAACCGGGCCACCACGGCGGGCGTACACAGCTGCCGCTGTTGAAACAGGCGCAGCAGCCGGTGCTTCTTGAGCTGCAGCTTCAGGCCGGGCGTGTCCCGGTGAGAGCTAATGAGCTTTTGTATCTCGGCGGCGCGTGCGCCGTCGATGTCGGGCGCCGCCAGCAGCTCGTGTGCCTGCTTCGTGCCGTCCTGCCTGTCGGCAGCTGGGGCGCGCCGTGTACCCGCGTTTTCCACTAGTACATTTAAGCCGTTTTCTGTCAGGAGCTTGAACAAGCTGCCGGTGTAGTCGTTGTAATAGTGAGCCTGCCGGGCCCTGACCAGCGAGGCCAAGTCGTTGCCCGCCGGCGCCTGTTTGCGCAAACTCGGCTTGGTCGGCGCGATGTTCACCAGGCATAAGTTAATCAACCTCGCTTTCCGTACCCTCATCATGCCCTGCAGTGCCGCCGCGGGGTCCGTCGTGGAGTCGACGAGCGCCACGTTAACGCAGTGGAACCTGGCCGACTCTAGCGAGACGCCCGATTCGACCGTGGGTGAGGCCAGAACATGCCGTAGCTGACCGCTGTCCACGAGTTCGTCAATCCCGCTCAGGGCATCTTTTTCGGCCGAGCTAGTCTCGCGCGTCAGGAATAAGGTTTGGTCGCCACACAGAGGTTGCAGCGCGCCCAAGAAATTGGCAAACGTGTACTGGACCTGCCCGCCGGCGTGGCGCTGGCGGATGTCTTGTGACCATTCCGCCAAGTTGGTCGTGACCCTGACGCGTGGATGTAGCTCAAGTGGCGCCACGTAGCTAGACCAAACCAGGTGGGGCCTTGGTGTGCCCCTGCGCCACTGCCTGATCGTCTCCAGAGTCATGGATGAGCAATTCGCGTCGGCGGCCATGACAAGCCTGCAGCGCCGGCAGAGGCCGCGCAGTTGAGCCAGCAGGCGAGTGGACCACTTGAGCAAGGTCTTGTTATGGAAAATCTCGGTGAAGAGTGATTCTGACTCATCGAGCACCAAGGTATCGGGGTAATGCCCACGCAGCTTATAGAGCGAGTGGATGGTCACGACGAGGCGGTCGGGCGGGCTGCTCCAGTCTTTGAGGTCGCGGTAGCTCCGGAAGCCGAGGTGGCCGAACCGCTTGACAAGGTCGTTGACCAAGAGGACACGGGTAGATAGGATCCAGCAGCTGGTGCCGGGCGGCAGCTGTTGGGCAATAACGGTTGTTTTGACCGAGCCAGTCGGTGTTTTTAAGATGATCGTGCGGGCGCCGGGGGGTATGGCTCGCTCGGCGTCGAGGTATCTATCGTCACAGACATAGCTGGTCTCGCCGGGCTGCAGGTCCCAGCCACTGAATGGTTCGAGTTCGAGGTGGGCATACGTGTCGCCGCACCACTGCCGCGCACACCACCGGCCCTCGCGCTGATATACATCGTACGAGAGCTCGGGGCACCGGACCGGCGCATGTACTCGGCAGGGTTCTGACTCGTCCATATTTCTTGAAATATGCACAAACAGAAGATTTTATTTTTTAAAGAACGAATCAATGCCTTTGGTAAAGCCAGCCGACCGCGGCGCTAGTTTCTCTATGTATGAATCTATCAGTTGCCCACAGTCGCCGCCCACGAGCGATAGCAGTGACACCAAGCTCGGCTTGCTTGCTCGGACATAGGCGGCCAGATCGAGTTTGTTCACGCTTCCCTTGTCCGCTGCTAACACTTGTCTAAACTTCTTGGTTTGTTTGAGCGAGCCAGTCTTCTGCATAACGTAGCGCAAGCGGTCGCCGGGCAGCGGCGGCGGTTCCATTTGCCGGGATACAACGACGGCCACGCTCGTTTCGGCATTTTTGTAACTGTCACCGAGGGTTGTGGTCAGCACAAAGTCCTCGTAGCACAGTAGGCTGGCCGGCCCCATGATCTTGTCTAGGCTGGTCTTGATAAGGGCCAGGCACAGCGAGGTCGGCTCTCTAGCCAGCATCATTTTGAGCAGCTCCGAATAGAGCTTGTCAAAGTACGGCGCCCCGTCACGGCGGGTTGAGCGCATCCCCTTGACTAGCAAACTCTTGCTATCTTCAGAAGGAGAGCCAAAGGCCCATCCGCTATACATTTTCTTACTGGAGATCAGGAAAGGCTCGATTGTCTTTTCCACCTCGAGTGAAATGGGAGAAGGTAGCTGGCTATTCACGGCCTGTGCCACCTTCTTACCCAAAGCAAACAGTTCTTCCCGCGAAGATGGCCTGGGGGTGAAGTGACAAAACAAACTGTCCGTGTCGGTGTACACGACTGACAGGCCCGGAAAGGAACTCTCTGCGATTTCGATTGCTTTTTTGATCGTCTGTTGTCCGAGTGTAGTGATTGCTTCGGCCACCACCACCATCCCGTACATCGAACTCTTTAGACCGAAGAAGCCGTAAGCCGCGTTCGCGCATACCTTCTCGGCCATCTGGCGCGCGTTCAGTACAGTGCGCTCGACATCGGAAGTGGCTGTCTTCAGCTGCTGTTTGGTCCTCTTACGTGCCTCGAGCAGGTTCTTGACGATTGTCGGTACTAACCCAGGCACATCCTGGCGGAAACAGGCCCTTCTAGGGCTTGGTAAAAACAGGTCGAGATAGCGACCAGCAGGGTCGCGCTCTACAATGGTAGAGCTGCAGATGTTGTAGGCGATCATGATCGAGGGATAGAGTGAAGCAAAGTCCAGTGTCAGCACGTGGTCGATGAGCCCCGTTACTTTCGGCTGCATGACGAACGCCCCTACATATTTCTCGTCCCCTTGTAGGCGGTCGCCGTCCTTGGCTCGCGCCATCACCATCCCACGGGCTTTGGCCTCGGCATAAAAATGGCTCAAGACGCAAAAAGAGACGCCGCGAAGGTGAAGGTCCTGGCGGAACACATGTGTTACCTCCGCAAGCGCGTTGTCGGCTGCGTCAACGCCGAGCTTGTCGTATAGCTCGACTACCAGCTCACAGTCTTGTAGACAATACTCAACTACCGCCGACATCCGGCCTTGTTCGAATAAAGAAAACATTTCCCTAATTTCTAGCCCCGTTTTGCCTTGTGTCCTCCTCAGGATATCACGGGCGACCGTATCTAAGCGGTAATCACGGAACTTGAGTTTGCTCTGCTTCACGTACGCAAAGAGGTCCAGGTCTATTCTACCCGGGACTTGCCGCCAGCGCCGGTCAGTAATCGTACACTTGTAGCCAGGGAGGCGCGAGAGGTAGCCGAAGCGTCTTCCGCCGCGCGCAGAGAGATATCGTTCATCGAAATTATGACCATTGTACGAGAGCAGTATGTCAGGGTCGTTGGCCTGGACGAAGCTCTGCCACTGGAGCAGGAGGTCCTGTTCGTCCTTGCACTCGACCGCGGAACCCGTCTCGCGCTCGCATTTGTTCAAGTGGAAAACAGCCCTTCTAACAGCCCCGTCGCGCCCACGAAAGACCGAGCCAATACAGATAACCTTGTCGGTCGGACGAGCTGGATTAGGGAAGGCGCCGGGTACCGGGGTAAAGGTCTCTATATCGAAACTCAGTATGCTTAGCCGGACACCGGCTGGTACTTTCGGGACCCACCCCCTGGCGGTCATGAAAGCCAGGACCGGGTGTATATCTGCTTCCAAGGGTTCGCGGTGGGCCTCGGCGACCCGCCTCATTTCTTCCCGCGCGCGAAAGGTCATTTTTGTATAACGCCTGGGGCCGTTCGAGGCCCGGGTCGGTACCAGATCAATGGGCTCACCGCCGGGGTGCGCCCCCTCGACATAGAAGGAAGACAACAGGTCGAAAACTTCTGTGCCATCGATACCGAACAAGCTTAGTCGATCAGGCTGACCGTTTCGGCCTGGCGTGACGTGGTATGCGTGGTAGGGCATTTTTTTCATATTTCTATAAATACGGTACAGAAGAAAAAAATTTAATTATACAACTTTAATCACGAGGTCTTTAAGCATATCTATAAATGGGAAATTGACTGGGCTGTTTGTGTCCTTTCCGAAAATAGACGGCAATTTCTCGTATTCGGCCGGCATACCATCGTCATCGTCGACGGTAATACGGTCGTAGAATATGTAGACGATCGACGTTTTCGCCGGGTGCAAGGCGAGCTTCCCACTCTTAATCTCGTCGAGTATCTCCTTGAGCTTTTTGTAGCGTTCTTCTGGTGACGGGTTGAGCAACTCGTCATCGACATAGAAGAGGTGGGGGTTAAAGCGTATCCAGACGATATGTCCCTCGTCCCCGACCGACGATCCTTTGCGAAGTGCGGTATTAACTTCAATCATCCGCGCTAAATCGCAGGCCGTCTTATCGTGATGAGCCCCTTCGTCGTTCTCCAAAAGCAGCAATATACCCATCTCCTCGAAAGTTAGGATACGAAAATCTGGAAAGCGGAGTCGCGATGTTGTGATCGGCGCCGTGTCAATACATCGATTGACAGCTATCGAGTTGCTTCGGTCGCGATCGAACAGGTAGCCTTCCTTGGTCAGGAAAGCGGCCATTTGATCCTCTGTCTTTTTCCCGGCCACCAGTCCACTCTTGGTATGGCGGTATTGGATGTGGTAGGACAGTGCCTCGCGGGTCGGGTGGTGGTTGAACATACAAGCAAGCCATCTTGCCCCCATCTGGGATATGAAGGGTTGTCTCACCCTCATTGTACGGACAGAGAAAGGTCCAGTTCTTGCTTTTCTCATGGGATTGTTCATGTCGGGCGCGATTGTTGGATTTCGAAAAGCTCTTGTCGCATGTCCCGCACTTGTAAGGACGCTCTTGAGTATGAGTACGAATGTGCACTTGTAGATGACCTTTCTGTGTAAACGCCTGTTTACATTCGTTGTATGTACATACATACTCGCGCATTTTTAGATGGCGTGCTTTTATATGTCTTGCGAGATCAGTTCGCCTATCGGTTCTATAGGCACAAAATCTGCATGCGTGTTGTTTCTCTGCCTTGGTATGGATATTCTTGACATGATTATGGAGACCATGCTCCATGGCGAAGACCTTGCTGCATTCACCACATTTGTATCTTTTCCCTTCGTGGATGCTTGAGATATGAATACGCAAGTATCTATCATTGATCGATGCATATTCACATCCCTCATAAGGGCATATGAAATGGAATGTCAACATTTCAATTCCTTGTTCCTCTGCGCATTTTTTACATAGGCGCCTTTTGTTGCCCTGTAAATCATCATAAGACGCTTGCGTCACTTTTCGACCCTTATCATGATAGCAAGAGAAACAGGCGTTCTGCCACTGCCTGTCTGTGTTTGACTTGTACTTGAGGGTTCCATTAGGCAACGTTTTAATTTCGCATGACTCCCTGGTCAGCTTTTGCCTCTTGGCTGTCCGTTCTATATGTTCATCGACAGACTGCATTTCTGTATATTTCGTTCTATTATCTTGTGAGACCTGATTCTTGTTCTTTCATAAAACCGCGCGGTCCATTAATCGAAAAATTCCCGTTTTTCGAAAAGAGTTATTTTCTTGGCGGGAAAAAATTAATTCGATATGCCTGAAGCTGCAGCTCAAGAAGCACCGGCTGCTGCGCCTGTTTCAACAGCGGCAGCTATGTACGCCCGCCGTGGTGGCCCGGTTCGGCCTCCACCGCGACTTTGTGCTGGACAAGCTCGAGTCTTATTTGAGTGGGCGGCCTGATTCAGCGCTCGGGGAGCTCCACGACCAGCTACGGCACGCGCACCTAGCGGACCTACGGACCTTGCTGCCTCGCGCGCGGGCACTATTACCGTCAGCGCTCAAGGACGATGTCTTTGCTACCGGCACGCCTCACGACCGTCACGCCCTGGACAGGCTCACTGGCCTAGTGTTCCTGTACCTAACCGGTATCCGGCAGAGTAAGTGGAACGAACTCTCAAGTCTTTTAATTAAACCTGCATTCTAGTAACGGTCGTCAGACTCCTACCCGGCGTGGTCTCAACGTCGATAATGACCCCGGTGCCCAGCGACGGCGACAGGTCTTGGAGAGCGGCGTGATGACGGGGTGTGTCTGCGAGCTGTGCAGGTGATAGCATGACAATTTCCTGTCGCAGGGGCCCGTTGCCTGTGTCGGGCACCCAGACGTAGACGGCACCTCCCGGGTCCGCCGCCCGCAACAGCTCGCGGGGTAAGTTATTCATGACGTAGCGGGCGATGTTGTTGGCTCCGCTTCTCGCTGAGCAGACCTCTCGGTGTTTTGTCTGGCAGCGACTGCTGCAATAGCGGGCGACCTTCTTACCAGAGCCAGGTCTCGAACACTTGTACTTCATGCCTGATATTGGCTAATAGTATATACAAAGAACTTTTATTTTTTTTCCTTTTACTGCCGATGTTTGTAGATGGCCAAGGCCATCTTGGCGTCCGACAGGGCGTTGTGCGAGGCCAAGTCTTTGCGTTCTCCGGCCGGTACGATTTCTCTGTAGACTTGTTCCAGCTTGAGTCCCTTTTTCTGGCCACTAAGTTTGCGCGCCAGCTGCAGTGTACAGACGGTGTTCAGACCAACCAGGTCGACGCCAGGCAAGCCCTGTTTGAGCATGCGAAAGTCGAAAGCCAGGTTGTGCCCAATGACCACGCCGCCCGCGGTCGTAACGTCGCGCATCAATTTCGCCAGCGTAGCGATTTCCACGGCCGCGTCATGGGGTGAGCGGCGCACCTGTTCCCAGCTTATGCCGTGCACGGCTTTGGCCGCTTCCGAGATGCGCACCATACGGTTGTGGTAGCGCACGATCTTGCAACACTCCATCTTGGTCTCGCCGTTGACTTTGAGCACGTAGCCGAGCTGGATAGGGACGTCGGTGCTCGACAGGCCTGTAGTTTCTGTATCAATCGCGAGCACGGCCGTGTCGTTCAGCACGAGCGGAGGATCGGCGGGCGGTCGGGCCAGCCCCTTGCGCACCAGCGTGGCGACCAAGTACTTGTCACGGCGCGCATTCAGCAGACTGCGGTGTGACTTGTCCCACGCCAATTTGTGTTCCAGTCGCCTGGCCGCCCGTTGCTTCTTTAGGGCTTCGCTGTCCCTTACACGCTTCCATAGCCCGGCGTTCTTGAGCGAACATATGATGCGTCTGGCCCTGACCTTGTCGCCCCCTACGTGCCTCGTGACGTTGGTGCAGGATAATGATAATAATAATAATAATAATAATAATAATAATAATAATAATCATAGTGCTTCTCTGTCAATGGCTGATGCAAATCTGCACATGCGCCTCCATCGTCTCACCCGTGAAGGGGAGTACGAAGAATTGACGATTGGCTCTAATGACACCCCCGCAAGGGCAGTTCCAACACTTCCAGACGGACCGGTATGTTCAATGAAAATACTGGTGGCACCGACGGGAATCGAACTGGCGACAGGACCCAGATGGTAGAACTTGACCACTGGGCTATCACGGTGTCCATAATAATAATAATAATAATAATAATAATAATAATAATAATAATAATAATAATAATAATAATAATAATAATAATAATAGTGCTTCTCTGTCAATGGCTGATGCATTTCTGCACATGCGCCTCCATCGTCTCACCCGTGAGGGGAGTACGAGTGCTGAAGCACGTTCCACAGAGCGGCCGGGTCCCTCTCCAGTCTCGGATCGTGCTGGACGCAAAGTTCCACGCAGCACACGTTCTCGGCCATTGAAGCTGTATTGGTATGCACTCAGAAGAAAAAAAATTTATCTTCTGTACGTTAAATTTCAAAAGGAAAAATGATCCACGAGAAACTGGTCCAGTTGAAAAACTGGTTCACTGGCATTGGCGCACAGGAGGCCTGCTTCAAGGCGGGCGACGCGCGCGGCGACAAGGTCTTTGTCGCCCTCAATACCCGCGGGGGCCCTGAACCAAGCTACATGTACGCGGCCTTCAAGGACATAGCGGATTTCTTTGCCTACTACCTTAGCTTCCCTGTAGAGAAAAGATGCTTCTACTCGATCGATCGGTCCCAGTCCAGCCCCTCCTATTCATCGGCGCTGTACTTCGACCTCGAGTGGACAACCCCTAAACGAGACCCCGATGGGCCCCAGCGACTAAACTGCCTGTTTTCTGCCCTGCGCGGCGCCATCCAAGGCTTAAACGACAGCGGCATCAAGGTGTACGGTTTCGGCCGAAAGAACAGCGACGGCACATTCAAGAATTCATTCCATGTCCACGTCCCGGGAGTCGCATTCGCAAATAACGCCGAGATGGAGGCATGGATCAGGAAAGAGCTATGGGTCGGCCAACAACTTGTCTCCAGCCCGCTCATGACCAACACCACCACAGAAAAGGCCGAGCCCATCATTGATTTCAGGGTGTACACCAGCAATAGGCTCCTTCGTCTGCCTGGCTCGGCCAAGAGCCCCGGTGGCGCGGTACCACAGGGACTGCCGTCATCGGCACAGGATTTGCTCGACGCCTTTAGCTGTTGGTTCCGTCCCGTTACGCATTCGGTCCCATCGTCCAAGAAGGGCAAGACTGCTCCTCGTTTTGCACCAATTGCGCTTAGCAAAGACAAGCCCGCCTGCGAGGCAATCGAAGGTATGCTGCGCAACAGAGGCGACAAACATACCAAAGTCACGCCCGCGCCGAACGGGCCGGGCTTTGTCGGGCGAACGGACCGAACTCATGGCCGCACGTGCTTGGTAGGCGGCGAACACAATGCCAGCGACTGCTGCTACTTCAACATCGACCACAGGGGGCAGGTGTGGTACCACTGCTACGACAGAGACGCGCACGCCTACTGCGCAGGAGTCCTGCTCGGCACGCTGCCGCAGTGGAAGTCGGCAGACAAACAGCCGGTTGCGACCTGCATGTGGTCGACGGGCACCAGGAGAGTCGAGCACACTGAAAAGGAAGGTTGGGTCAAGCCCATCTTTTTTGGCAAGAACACGAGGGTCATGGCGATTGAGGCCCACTGCGGCCGTGGCAAGTCGACGTCCGTAGCCGAGTGCATCCAGCGGCTGGGCAAAGGCCTCAAGGGCTTCAGGGTGCTGGTCATTTCGGCACGCATCTCTCACGCAGCGGTACAAAGGGCCAAATTCAAGGGCTTCACTCACTACAAGGAAGCCGGCTTCCTCGAGGCAGATATGCTAATCATTCAGTATGAGTCCCTACACCTGCTGGCGGACCACGACGTCAGGGCCTTTGACCTGATCATCTTGGACGAAGCGCGCTCGATCGTGGACCAGATGCTATCGACCGAAACCAATGGCAGGTTCACTGGCAGGAACGCGCGCTACCTGTACGCGCTGCTCGGGTTCGCTCAGACCAAGGTGATTGCGCTCGACGCTGACCTTGCGTGCGACGGTTGCGTGCCAACCTTGCTGCAGCGAGTGGCCAGGCCCGATGAGATTGCAGTTCACTGTTACACTCACAATCCGAAAGTCCGCAAGTTCTATGCTACGCGCGACCGACGGGTGTTTATGGACAAGCTGAAGGCAGCCAGGAGCGGTGACAAGACTGCGATTGCCTGTGCAACCAAGAACGCGGCCGAGGCGTGGTCGCAGTACTTGAAACAGCACAGGCCCGAACTCAGGAAAGTGCTGATTCACGGCGATGTGGACGACAGCCTAAAGACGAGCATGCAGAAGCCCGACGAGTTCCTGGCACAATTTGACGTGCTCATCTTTACGTCTGTCGTTACGGTGGGAGCAAGTGTCGAGGGGGCGTGGCACAACCTGTTGGTCGACGCCAGCAGCCGCAACGGGTGCGGGCCGCGGCAGCTCTTGCAAATGGCGGGCCGTTTCCGCAAGCTGACGGCGCCGTATGTCGTCGATATCTTGTACCCTGCCAAGCCGACCAGGGCCGACCAGAACTATACGCTGCAATGCAGGCTGCGCCGGGCACAACTGGCACTGCGCGAGCGAGAAAGCGACCTAGCGGTGTACCAGGGCCTCCTCCGGTTCGAGGAGACGTTCGGTGAGGACGGCCACTTGACGTTAGCACCGGATTGGTTTACAGAAATCTTTGTGCACGCCCACGCCGAGAAGATGGCCCGGTTCGAGGAAGAATTTGCGAGGATGGCCAAGCGCCATCAATTCGAAATCGTCATGGACGAGAATGAAAAGGTCGAGACGGAAGAAACCAAGGAGGAATTCAGGACCATGCGCGATCTGTCCACGGCCGAGCGCGAGGAGTTAATGAAGGACGCCTTCTTTGAGCTGTGCGAGATCTCGGTGGAGGAGTTTGATCAGCGGAGGCAGGACCTCGATGAACGCGTCAAGAAGCAGGAAGCTAGCTACTACGATAAGATCCAGTGCGACGTCTTGCATACTTTAAAGCACTTCCGAGGAGGCGAGACGGGTGACGACGAGCGCGACGAGAAGCGCCGCCACCTGACCTACGAGCTTTTTATGCTGGCGCACAAGCACAAGAGGGCCATGTTTAACTTGGCCATGGTCCTGAAGCGAGGTCTGGACCACGACGTTGTGTTAGCACCGCTGCGCAACAAGCTCCGCGACAGTGACTGTGCTAACTTGCCGACTGCGTCTATCCCGTACTTACCAGCGGCCTCTACCTTGCAGGCCTTTGACCTGCTAGGCATAAAGGACGTGGGGCTCAAGGGACAAACGCTGTTCACCAAAGCGGACATCATTGCCAAGCGCAAGGAGATTATCGGGCTAACGAACCGCGCGGCACGGGCGGGAGGCAAACGGATCAGATCACGTGTTGTTTCCGAGAAGGTAACCAAAGACATGGCACAGGAACCACTGAAGGGATTGCGGTCCGCTATCGAATCCAGTTTCGGTGCCAAGATCAAGGGGATACGAAAGAGAAACGCCAACAAGTCAAAAGAACGCGAAGTGTACGAGATAATACACAATAAGGACCTTGTTGACCTGGCTATGGTTAGCAACGCGTACGAAAGGGAGTCCGACGACACATTGATCAATTTATCGCTCGCGTCCGTCTCGATTGTGCCTCCTTCCTCTGAGAAACAACACACTACCCCCTGCACCAACCAATCGCGTATCATAATAGATAGTGAGGGCATTGGCATCGAGCTATAATATCGACCAAAAAGGAGAAAATGTGTGTTTTTTTTTTCATTAAAAGGTTCACGGACCAACTTGGTTAGTATATTTTTTACAGCCCATAGGCAAGTCGGTCCCGGTTCCGGAGAGGTCTCTTGGTCGAAAAAGAGGACCGATTTGACCAGTATTTTTTTACAGCCCATGGTCAAGTCGGTCCAGGTTGGTCGAAAAAGAGGACCGATTTGACCAGTATTTTTTTACAGCCCATGGTCAAGTCGGTCCAGGTTGGTCGAAAAAGAGGACCGATTTGACCAGTATTTTTTTACAGCCCATGGTCAAGTCGGTCCAGGTTGGTCGAAAAAGAGAGGACCGATTTGACCAGTATTTTTTTACAGCCCATGGTCAAGTCGGTCCAGGTTGGTCGAAAAAGAGAGGACCGATTTGATCAGTATTTTTTTACAGCCCATGGTCAAAGTCGGTCCAGGTTCCCGGAAAAAAGGTTTCTTTTTTTTGTCAAAAAAAGAATGGAAAAAAGCGCTTCAAAGGATCGCTTCACAACCTGTCTGACCACAAGACCAAAAGGGTTTTGAACGTCCTGATTTTTACCAGCGCGGTCTCGGTAGGGGCAGACGTGCAGCTGCCATGGCACCTGCTGTTGGTGGACGCCTCCTCGCGCAACGGCTGCGGCCCGCGCCAGCTCATGCAGATGATGGGTCGCTTCCGCAAAATGCAAGTTGAGCGGGTCGACGTGCTGTACCCGCCCAAGCCCACCAAGGCCGACGTCAGCTACACACTTTGCCACCGCCTCGAAAAGGCCAGACGGGACCTGCGCGAACGCGAGACCGATATTCAGCAGTACCAAGGCATGATCAGGTTCCAGGAGACGTTTGACGAGGACGGGACCATGCTCCTTTCGCCCGACTGGTTCACGGAGCTGCACATTTACGCACGGGCCGAGAAGCTGGCGCAGTTTGAGGAGGAGTTCAAGCGGCAGGCCGGCCGCCACCAGTTCCAGCTGATCATGGAAGAGGAGAAAGGACAGGAGTACAAGGAACTGGCCAAGACTGAACGGGAGAACCTTTTAAAGGACGCCTTTGACGTGTTAAAGGACTGCCCGCCCGAGGAGCTGCATCAGCGCCTCAAGGACCTCAAGGAAAAGACCGACGCCAACGAGGCTTCGGCCTATGAGAAAATCCAGCTTGCTTCGCTCCATACCCTCAAGCTGTTCAGCGGCCGCGAGAAGCAGCGGGCCCTGACGTACGATGAGTTCAAGACTGTCCATGAGAACACGCGCCCCGTGTACAACATCGCGGCCGTGTTAAAGAAGGGCCTGCTACATGAAGAGATCTTGATGCAACAGAGAAACAAGCTACGGGAGAGACAATACATCAACACCGCTGACACCCCTCTGTGGCACATGGCTGCTTTGAAGACGGTGCAGGCATTCGAGGTGCTTGGAATCCAGAACGCGGGGCTGAGCGCGGACGGGACATCCACGGTCTCTTTTACCAAGAAGGACGTGGTTGCCAACAGGGCAAAAATCATCGAACTGACCAACGCAGCGGTCAGAGCGGGTGGATCAAAGATACGATCATATACTACTTCAGGGAAATTAGCCGCTGATCCCGCCCATGCTCCTCTCAAGGGACTGCGTCATGCGATACAAAGCAACTTTGGATCGACCATCAAGAGCAAGAGAATGAAAGAGAGAACCGAAGGCCGTGACAATAGAGATATGTATATCATCGAGCAGGACAAGGACCTTGTGAACCTCGCTATGTTGTCCAATGCATACGAGGGTGGACACAGCGACAATATTCCGCCAGCAGCCTTTACAACGGATTTAGACGTTGTGGTTGATCATCCTTCCGAGAAACGCAAGATCGACGAGGACAACATTGATGGTCAGAAGAAGCTTAAGTTCACGAATAACGGCCTGCAGGCGGTTTAAATCCCTTTTTGTCATTAAAGTTTTTTTTCTTTTTTCTCGAAAAAGACTTTTTTTTTTTGGGGGCCAGATCCCGCACCTCTCCCCCTGAAATCACTGGGGGATCTGGCCCCGTTAATTTCATATGCCTTCGCTGATATTAACACACAGGGGAGAGAAGGGCAATAAAAATACCCCAACGGGTGTTTTCCTTTTTTTTGGGGGGGGGGGGTATCTTTTTTCCTTTCATTCGACAGAGAAAAAGAACATGGATCGACGATATCGAACGGACTATGCCATCCCTGGGGCCGGATCCCCCCATAATTTCAGGGGGAGTGGGGGGGATCTGGCCCCCAAAAAAAGAGAAGTTTAAAAAGAAAAAAAGTGTGTGTGCGCTTTGCCTAGGCATCAAAATGACTATCGGACTGCGTCAGGCGATACAAAGCAACTTTGGATCGACCGCCACCTGACCTACGAGCTCTTTATGCTGGCGCACAAGCACAAGAGGGTCGTGTTTAACCTGGCCATGGTCCTGAAGCGAGGTCTGGACCACGACGTTGTGTTAGCTCCCCTTCAGCATGCGTGGCGCGCGTTCCCCCCCATAATTTCAGGGGGAGGTGGGGGAACGCGCGCGCGGGGGGGGGGGGGGGGGTTGAGCGCCAGGCGATACAAAATAACTTTGGTTCGACCATCAAGGGCAGGCGAACAAAGAGAAATGAAGACCGTGACCAGGTAGAGATGTATGTCATCGAACATAACAAAGACCTCGTTAAACTCGCTATGATAACCAATGCGTGGCACGCATTCCCCCCATAATTTCAGGGGGAGGTGGGGGAACGCGTGCCACCAAAAAGAAAAAAAGTGTGCGTGGGGGCTGAGCGCGGACGGGACATCCCACAGTCTCTTTTACCAAGAAGGACGCTCAGGTTTACCAACAAGGGCTTGAAGGCCGTCAACATTTCTCATTAAAAGTTTTTTTTGTGTTTGTCTCTCCTTTTACTCTCGAAGGGAGGGGGGGGGGGAAGGGAAACAAAAAAAATGGGTCGCCATGCCCCTCCCTCCATGTAGTTTATAGGCCACCCTGACCCATGAACAAAAAAGATTCAATATTAAAAAAAAATGAACTCTCTTTATGTTTTCTTTTCTACACAAAAGACGCTTGTAAACATGAACAAAGGGGGGAGAAGAAATTTTCAAAGAGACTGATATTTATGAAAATATCAGTCTCTTTGAAAATGGGCCAATTTGGCCAATGATTTCAGGGGGGAGGTGGCCAAGTTGGCCCATCCCCCGGAAAAAAGTGCTAAAAAAAACTAACCCCCCCCCCCCCATGCGCTGGAGAGGGAGGACCGCGACGCCAGGATCATCGAACTGACCGATGCAGCATCCAGAGCAGGCGGGAAGAGAATACGATCGTTCACCACTTCAGGAAAATTGGCCGCAGACCCCGTGCATGTCCCTCTCAAAGGACTGCGCCAGGCGATACAAAGCAACTTTGTATCGACCATTAAGGGTAAGCGAACAAAAAGAAATGAAGGCCGTGACCAGGTAGAGATGTATGTCATCGAGCAGGACAAGGACCTTGTGAACCTCGCTATGTTGTCCAATGCATACGAGGGTGGAAACAGCGACAATATTCCGCCAGCAGCCTTTACAACGGATTTAGACGCTGTGGTTGAGCCTTCTTCCAAAAAGCGCAGGGTCACCGAGGGAGCCGACCACAACGGTCAAAAGAAACTTAAGTTTACGAACCATGGATTGGGAGTCGTTTAAATCCTTCTTTTTTCATTAAAAGTTTTTTTTGGGGGCCGATTTGACCCATGAATACAGGTGGAAAGTGGCCAAACCGGCCCCAAAAACGCAAAGATCGCGAGGATGTCGACCAGATTGCGAATGTTATCGTGGCAGGAAGCAACACAATCGAAATCGATACGATAATCGAACCCCCTCTCAAGAAGAGCAAGACCAACGATGACCAAATTCACCAATCGTGGCCTGGGGGCCGTTTCTTAAAAAACCCCCAAGCATCTATTCTCCCAAAAAAAAGATGATGGTAGCGTGGCACGCATTCCCCCCCCCCCCCCTAATTTCAGGGGGCCCCACTGAATTTCGGTTCACGCAAAGAGGTTTAATAAAAAAGACTCGATCAAACTTGCGGGAGGCGCAGGAGTGGCAGGAGGAGGAGGAGACTGTTGCTGGTGCTGTATCGCCAGTTTCTTTTCCCAGTACCTCTGCATTAAATTGCCCGCTTTTCAGGATGGTTGTCCATGTATCGTTTGGTCCGGCGAGCTCGCCCGGCCCTAGCTCGCGCCTCGTCCCGGCGCGGGGATATCTTGGTTGTGCGTAGCCCCGCTTTTTCGAAGGCTTTTAGCATTTTCCGGCGCCTGTATCCTCCTCCGCCAAAATGCAGGCCCTTAAACGGACATTTTTGATAAAGGGTCCATTCTTCCGACAGTTCATTTGCGCGCGCGTGGCAGGTGCTGCTCTGACACTTTGAATCCGAGAGGTGTTTCCTAGTAAGAAGGCCAGCATCGCAGAAACGAACCAGCCAGGACGGGCGTGTGCCGGCGGGTAAGTGTCTAAGTTTCTGACGACATTTTTTGTAGGACTCAAAGTGGTCATGTACAGGGGCGTCCGCTGCCACCGGAACACACCCGCAATTTTCTGCCTCCGCCATACTTTCTGCACTATGATCCACAAGAAAAAAAAAAACCAGCATCATTCCGAAGGGGGGTGTGTGTCTCGGGAAGCTCAAAATTAAAAGACTTTAGAAGGCTGAGACGTGAGACACGGTCCGGGGGGTGAGGCAATATATAAAATGGGCAATGTGCAAAATGCGTTAACGTTAAACCTTGCAACTATGCATTTGAAGCATTCCAAGGGGTCGGAAGAGGTCTCCCCCCTCAGTGGTTATTCTTTAGACACTTTAGACATGTTTTTTTTTAATGACAATTGGTAAAGGAGTGATTAAAGTAGTAGAGATTGCACATTGCACATTGCACATTGCACATTCTGGGGTCCGGACCGGGACCCTGGCTCATGTCTCAGGCGATTAAAGTCTTTTAATTTTGAGTTTCTTGAGACAAGAGGCGGTCTTTCTCAAAGTAAACATTGGTCTTAACCGGCATCCCTCCCATCACCCTCTGTGTATTGGGGTGGCGCCGTGAATGCGGGCAGAGAGGCAGTACTTCTCATGGCTTCTACTGCCTGCCTTGCGCTTTTGCGTGCCTCAGCCGCGAAGAACAGTTTGTCGTCGTCGTCCATCTCGATGCCGAGGAGCTCGAGCACGCCCTTGTATGCACCGGGATGCGATGCATATTCGGTGATCGCCAATGTCTTGCGCGCGCCGATCTCCGCGATCTTCTGTTCGATGAGCTCGAGTTCGACGCGACGCTTCTTCTTGGTAGGCTGCTCGACCACCACCCTCTCGCCTGGTATCAGGGCCAGCACCTGGAGCAATTTGTCGAAGGGTAGGCAGTCGACCGGTCTGCCTTGCCGACCATCGACTCTCGCGAATGCGATCCTCTTGAGCGAATCCTGCTTTCGGACTTGGGGCTTAAGTCTGGTATAAATAGCCCATGCATCTTTGGTAGAACACCCCTTGAAGGAGGCTATCGCGTCGGTGACGGAGAAAAAGCCGTCTTGTTGTCTCACTGACTCTCCAAAGTCAGCCTCTTGTAGTCTCATGAGCATCGGGTTGGCCGCGATGGCCTCGTTGGTGCATTCGCCTTCAAACACGTCCATCATGCTTGCTTGGTCGATTTGTGAGCAAAAAAAGAAATGACAAAGGCTGTTACGGGGTAGGAGTGGTTCAGGCACGTTTTGCCTTTTTTTTTCGAAAAATCTCGATATTCGAAACAACTCGGCCGGGCCAGACCATCCATTTCATAAGCCGGCTTTTGCGTCAAATTACAGGGAAAAGCTGTAGTTGCAGTGGCGCAACTACAGCCTTTCTCCCGCGTCCGGTGGCTGCACGGGAAAACGGCAGCCGTTACGCATCTTTTCAAAAAAAAAGTAACGGTCGGCGCCTTTGCGTCAAATTACCGGGAAAAGCTGTAGTTGCAGTGGCGCAACTACAGCCTTTCTCCCGCGTCCGGTGGCTCCCCGGGAAAACGGCTAGCCGTTACGCATCTTTTCAAACAAAAGTAACGGTCGGCATCATGCTTGCCAAATTTGCCGGTCTTGCGTGAAACTTGAACCAGCTGCGGTTATGGTAGGACACGTGCTACTGCAAAGAGGAATTCCGTTCCTGCCAGGCCACTTTCAGCTGTATCGCTGCCTCTTTCGCCAGTTTCGGCTCGAATCGGTGCCGGTTTCGCGCGTATCACTGGCGAAGAGTAACGGTTCCGGGAGCCGTTACTCATTTTTCAAAAAGAGTTGCGTTTCTATTGCAACCTTCCTCTGCCATAATCGGACTAATCGGCAATGGCAGAAGTACCTGTGGGTAACGACCAGAAACTCCTGGCCACTGGTGCAACACACGGGTTGATGGTGAACCCGGCAGAAATCAGGCGCCACCGGGACGGCTTTTACTGCGTCACTGACGCGATTGCAGCATTTAAAGGATGCAATGAAAAGGACGCGAGTGTAACATACATGCGAATCCGGCCGCTGTTAGCAATGATTGAACTCCAACTGGAAATAAAGAGAATTGCATTTGTGCGCTCAAATGGCAGGAGAGGCAGCCCCGTCGACTGCCTTCCCTTCGGCAAGCTACCGATTGTGCTGGCAATGATCCCAGGAGAGCGCGCGAAGAAGATCGGGAGAGAGTACCCCGCTCTCAGAACACTCAAAAGAACCCTGCTGAGAGATGCAAACGCAAAGAAAAAGATAAAA
This sequence comes from Paulinella micropora, assembly GCA_019918135.1. NCBI lineage: Eukaryota > Cercozoa > Imbricatea > Euglyphida > Paulinellidae > Paulinella > Paulinella micropora. The sequence goes on along the minus strand of WBZZ01003826.1, from coordinate 33,164 downwards.
AAGCAAGCACGGAAGGAATGTCAAGATTGTCCAGCCGATGCGAAGAAGACCGCGTCTTTTGCAGATGAGAATGGTCTCTGTAACAGGCTCTGCGTGGAGCATGCCAAGGCTAAGGGCAGTCACCAGACAAAGAACCCATGTATTGACTGTCCCGAGGACGACAAGATCTCAGCAGGCTACAGGGACGAGAACTGTGAAAGGAGACTGTGTGCTCGCCATGCATTCCTGCGCGGGTTGATCCCGAGGCCCAAACCAGGAGCGTCCATCGTGGCCTGTGAAGTCTGGGACAGACTCGAACAGCAAGGCTGGCAGATCCAGCACGTGCATTTTTCAAACGGCACGAAGGACACGACTGGAAGAGAGTTCAAGGTGCCCGGACCGCGCAGGTACAGACTCGACGGCTACGACAAGGGGCTCAACGCAGGTTTCGAATTCCTGGGCAACGCATGGCACGGCTACCCACCCGAGCACTCGAAACACAACGAGAAATCGCCAACGCTCAAGCGGCTCAACAGCGTGCTGTACAAGGAAACGATGCTGCGCCTCGCTTCCATCCACGATTCGATGCCGGCCGGATTCACGATGTACTATGTATGGGAGCACGAATTTCAAGAGATCCGGCACAAGCCGCTGGCGGATGTCACTACAGTATTAAACGAGTTTACTAATTTAAAAAAAAGCTTTTGTGGTCGAAAATTTCACGGGTCCACCGAAACAGCCGTTACTTTTCTTGTTCGAAAAAAGTTCCCGGGAAAACGGCTAGCCGTTACTTATTTTTCAAAAAAAAGTAACGGTTTTTCACCTTCCCAACCCCATTACTTTTTTTCTTATTATATGTTACATGTTATATGTCAGAAATATCTAACATATAACATGTAACATATAATAAGAAAAAAAGTAATGGGGTTGGGGAGGTGAAAAACCGTTACTCGTCTTTTTCAAAAATGGAGTTGCTTCCTCTGCTTTAATATCTCCTTCTCCTTCTTGTCCTTCTTCTTCCTTTTCACCCTTTCCACTCTCCTCCTCCTCTTCTCTCTTCCATTTCAGTACCCTTTCCAATCTCCTCATCTTCCCTTCATCCCCTATCTCGACAGCTATGCATCTCTTCTTTCTCCTCTCCTCTCCCCCCCCCCTGCTTCCTCTGCTTTAATATCTCCTTCTCCTTCTTGTCCTTCTTCTTCCTTTTCACCCTTTCCATTCTCATCCTCCTCTTCTCTCTTCCATTTCACCCCTTTCCAATCTCCTCATCTTCCCCTTCATCCCTTATCTCGACAGCTATGAGTCTCTTCTTTCTCCTCTCCTCCTCCCCCCCCCCCCTCTCCCCCTGCTTCCTCTGCTTTAGTATCTCCTTCTCCTTCTTATCCTTCTTCCTTTTCAACCTTTCCACTCTCCTCATCCTCTTCTCTCTTCCATTTCACCCCTTTCCAATCTCCTCATCTTCCCCTTCATCCCCTATCTCGACAGCTATGCATCTCTTCTTTTCTCCTCTCCTGTCCTCCCCTCTCCCCCTGCTTCCTCTGCTTTAGTATCTCCTTCTCATTCTTGTCCTTCTTCTTCCTTTTCAACCTTTCCACTCTCCTCCTCCTCTTCTCTCTTCCATTTCACCCCTTTCCAATCTCCTCATCTTCCCCTTCATCCCCTATCTCGACAGCTATGCTTCTCTTCTTTTCTCTTCTCCTATCCTCCCCTCTCCCCCTGCTTCCTCTTCTTTAGTATCTCCTTCTCCTTCTTGTCCTTCTTCTTCCTTTTCACCCTTTCCACTCTCCTCCTGCTCTTCTCTCTTCCATTTCACCCTTTCCAATCTCCTCATCTTCCCCTTCATCCCCTATCTCGACAGCTATGCGTCTCTTCTTTCTCCTCTCCTGTCCTCCCCCCTGCTTCCTCTTCTTTATCTTCTTCTCCTTCTTATCCTTCTTCCTTTTCACCCTTTCCACTATCCTCCTCCTCTTCTCTCTTCCATTTCACCCCTTTCCAATCTCCTCATCTTCCCCTTCATCCCCTATCTCGACAGCTATGCGTCTCTTCTTTCTCCTCTCCTCCCCCCCCTGCTTCCTCTTCTTTATCTTCTTCTCCTTCTTATCCTTCTTCCTTTTCACCCTTTCCACTCTCCTCCTCTTCTCTCTTCCATTTCACCCCTTTCCAATCTCCTCATCTTCCCCTTCATCCCCTATCTCGACAGCTATGCGTCTCTTCTTTCTCCTCTCCTCCTCCCCCCTGCTTCCTCTTCTTTATCTTCTTCTCCTTCTTATCCTTCCTTTTCACCCTTTCCACTCTCCTCCTCCTCTTCTCTCTTCCATTTCACCCCTTTCCAATCTCCTCATCTTCCCCTTCATCCCCTATCTCGACAGCTATGTGTCTCTTCTTTCTCCTCTCCTCCTCCCCCCTGCTTCCTCTTCTTTATCTTCTTCTAAGATGCGTAACGGCTACCGTTTTCCGGGAAACTTTTTTCGAAAAAAAGTAACGGCTAGCCGTTACGCGATTTTTGAAAAACCAGTAACGGTTTTTCACCTCCCCGACCCCATTACTTTTTTTCTTATTATATGTTACATGTTATATGTTAGATATTTCTGACATATAACATGTAACATATAATAAGAAAAAAAGTAATGGGGTTGGGAAGGTGAAAAACCGTTACTTTTTTTAAAAAAAAGTAACGGTCAGCCGTTACTCAAATTTTTGAAAAAAGTAACGGCTAGCAGTTACGCAATTTTTGAAAAACCAGTAACGGTTTTTCACCTCCCCGACCCCATTACTTTTTTTCTTATTATATGTTACATGTTATATGTTAGATATTTCTGACATATAACATGTAACATATAATAAGAAAAAAAGTAATGGGGTTGGGAAGGTGAAAAACCGTTACTTTTTTTCAAAAAAAGTAACGGTCAGCCGTTACTCAAATTTTTAAAAAATTGAGTAACGGCTCCTGGAACCGTTACTCATTTTTCGAAAAAGATTCACGCGAAAAAGGTTCCTGTGAAAACGTAACCATTACTCAATTTTGAAAAAGATTCCCGCGAAAAAGGTTCCCGTGAAAACGTAGCCGTTACTCAATTTTCGAAAAAGATTCCCGCGAAAAAGGTTCCCGGGAAACCGTAACCGTTACTCATCTTTTCAAAAAAGTAACGGCTCCTGCTGTTTTGGGTAACGGGAGGGTCCACTTTTTTCCAAGGATTTAGATAAATACATGTATATATATAGATATGTATATATAAATATATATATATATATAATATTGTATATATATAATATACATATATATATAAATATATATATATATATATGTATATATATAATATATACAAATATACATACATACATACATACATACATATATATATACATATATATATATATATATATATTATATATATATATATATATATATATATAACAGCCTTAGGTCGTATTTATGTCTGCAGTACAAGTCATGTATATAATATGTTTATGGTATTTTTATGCCTTATCGTATGCATCATAACTAGTATTTTTCTGTATCATGGTCATGTACATGATCTTCCCTTTCCTTAATTTATGGACGGACATGCTATATATATATATGTATATATATATATGCATATATATATGTATATATATATGCATATATATGTATGTATATACATCATCACCACCACTGTTGTCGTAGGTTAAGGGGGAGACGGTTTATATATATATATATATATATATATATAATATGTTGATGCTGTGTTTGCCTTTTGTTATAACGTCGTCTTAATTGTTCATCTGTTGTGCCGTATTCCACACATATATTGAACAGGTGCGGGGTTCAGGGGGAAATCAACCTGCACTTCGATACATACTTGCTTGTGCGCTTACTCCTGTCTGTTTCTTCATATGTGTGTTTGTCTGAACAACTTGTTACGCTTATACATTGCTAACATAGATTATCTATATATTATACATGTTACACATTTATCATATATTTCTTCTATATACCTGTATATACCTGATGAGTTAGTGTAGGTTGTAGACAGTTCATCTTGGGATGGGTCTTCTTCGGGATAGTTTCGAGTAGGCTTATGTTACGTTAATTGTATGAAAAGAGAGAGGTGAATGTCCTCTTCACTTATGTGTTGGGGTTACATTCACTTATCCCTTCATACTAATTAATAAAATATTCACATCGCTATTTAACATGTCTACTACTTTATTTACTCACATGTATATATTTCACCTATTTCTTTTTGCATGTTACTAAGAACTACACGTGTTTGCTTATGGATTGCATGTGTACTTTGATATGTCGTCGTCTTGATATATCAAATACAATTGCGTCTACGCAATCACGATGTATTCCTTATACATGCCCACATATAAACATCATCTGTATCGTTGATAATCATATATTCATTTGTTCGCGTTACATAACTCCTAGTTGTGTATAGTAGCGCGTTCGTATACTGACTTTATGATTTCTACCTTTCTACATTGTTGATGTCTTATATGTGTTGTCGGATAGTCTATAGCATCGCGAGATAGTCATTAACGCTAGTTTGTAAGCGAAAGCTCGGATTTTGATAAGATTTCATTTTTCTTATCAACGCCCAACCGTGCGTGAAGGAAACGATGGGGTATAGTACATAAGTCGCCGGTCTTTGCGGTCAGACCATGTCATGTGCGAAACTATGACTGAATGTATTACCTCTGCCTTCAGCACTTAAGTCTCTATCACTGGTGGCCGGGGCAGTGACTGAGCAAGTTGACTTTCTGGTACTAGTCTGATTGCCTAGTGCCGGAAAGCAGCAACAGGGCATTATCCATATATATAGTCTATTTTGAGGTCCTAGCTAGAATAGAGTCACTCCTCAGACATAGTTTTTATTTACATACATACATTACTTCTTTTTCGTACTTAATACTCCTTTTGAGATCAGCGATAATTAAGTTGCTTGCAAGTTAATTATCTTGATCTAGGGGGAGTGTTAGACAAATAGGTTGTATTAATACGGTAACGGACCGATTCAGTATGACCCGGCCGGTCTGTAGGATGCGTGTCGGTAGAGCCATCCCTTCAGGACGCGCCGGGCCGTGTTGTTCTGTCTGTGCCTTTTCAATAAAGCTTGTGGTACGATGCGATCGTGACTGAGATTGAATCGGTCAGTGGACGGCTTGCTATCTCTGTGCAGGAACAGTATTTAGGTATATGTTCTAACAGCATTTTGTCAACACACATGTATAGGATAAAAATCCACAACAATTACAAAAAGCAACACTCGGGGGCAACAGATGGAAAAAAAAAAGCATGGCAGCACAGCTACAGAAGCATCAACTTGATTTCAAAGTGTCACTAGTTGGCGTTGAAAGAAGCACATGCACTCACAGTATTTTGTGCAAAAGTGAACAAAAGCAATACAACACAAAACAAAACAAAATGTAATGAATAGACAACAGACTCAACGCAAACATCATGTGGGGTACGCGTCCGCAAAAAAAGCACATAACACACCCACAGTCAATTTAGCAAGGGGGAAAAGGGGGATTTATGTGAAACACAAGTGTTATGTGTGGGAAAGTAGAATATGCATGAATTGCGGTATTTGGTAAAGTGGAGACAACACAAGCATAGAAAAACAAGCACGAACACAGCTTTGCTTCCCCAAGTCAGGGGAATTCTTGTCGATTGGCTGCCAAAAAAAAAAAAACAGAAAAAAATAGACGGCCCGGATATGTAACGAAAAAAGCATGGAAAAGCACTGTAAATACGGGGCACAACTTTTCCCAACTTTAAATCAATAATTTTTCAAGACTACTTAACATTTTTTCAAACCGATTGAATATTCTGAATGCTTGTCACTTGAAGTTTAATATAGTAAATTTTGGTGACTCGAATCGCAAAGCCGACACTCATGAACAGCAGTGGGAGAGGAATTTACATATGTCCTTTTCTGCTTCACTGAGCTAATACGAGACATCATTCTCATCTTTGAGGTGTTTGGCCCCCGTCAGATTACCGACTTTTTTACGATCTATCGTTGGGGGCATTACATAACAGGTATTTACGTTAGTTTATTAGAGAGAGAGAGAGAGAGAGAGAGAGAGAGAGAGAGTGACAGACGCTAGATATCAATTACTGGTCTGGGTTGGTATTGGTGGCACCAATCCTAATTTACACTGCGTGGGCAGCTCTCTGTTTCGATGTGGAGACTTAGGAGTCCATACAACGTTTTGCTGGGATTGAGTTCTCTGTAAAAGGGTTCTGTATTAAACTAACGTTAGGAGCTGGTGAGTGAATTGACAGGGGACGCATGAGAGAGCACCTCTGAGCAGCGTACATCGTTAGAGAAGAAAACTAGGGCTAGCGGCAGAAAAGTAGTGCTAGCGGCAGGAAAGTAGGGCTAGCGGCACGAGACCAAGGCTAGTAGTCTAATACGTTATACATAGTCATGGAATCTTGTCAGACTTAACTTCATCAAGCAGTCTTCGCACTTCTGCGCAAACCTCGTGGTCTGATCCATGAGTTATCTGACACCAGAAATAATAAATATTATCACAACCTAACAACATGAGTTATCTGACACCAGAAATAATAAATATTATCACAACCTAACAAAACAATAGCAATACCTGTCTAAATAATATCACAACCCAACAAACAAAAGCAATACCTGTCTAATATTTAGGCACATCTTGTATGCTTTGATGGCTTGCTCTTGGTGGAGTCGCCGTTGCGCGCGTCCTCTGCTCGAATCATTTCCTGAATCCTGTGCCAAACGGACTCTGAATTGCATAAGCTGAACGTGGGTACGGGCCAAGTGGAAGTAGTAGTTTGCAGTTTCCCAGTGAGGTGCTCCAAAGACTGCTTGGCAGGCAGCGGCTAAGGCAGATAAATGTTCGAGGTAGACTTTGCTCTCATCAGGAGACTGAAGCCATTCCCCGGGAGAAGCTTGATGAACATTGACTAGCTTAGTACGAGCCTCTACAACCAAAGTGTTGTAGGGATGAGGTTGTAGAGGCAGTGGGTTGGCAGGTTGCTTGGAGGTGCCATGACCCATCAGGCGCTCCAAACTGCGACGACAAGAAGTAGCCTGGCCTGCGCGATAGGCCTGCAACCCTTCTTGCCATGCCGCAGTCATGGCGCTCTGCGCTTCCTCCCAGGCCTCCTCCGACACGCTTTTATTGCAAACGACGCACTGTCGTGTACTTTTGGGGAGATAGCCCAAGCATTCTCGCTCTGGGCACATGAAGGCTTCCAGCATGGAATCAGCGCTGAGAGGAACAGAAAACAAAAAACACCGAGTAAAGGTCAACCGCAAGCGTAATGTGACCCGACGTTCTGGCCCTTTGCATCAGCTGCGCAGCGGCGACAGCGACACGTGAAGAACTTGGTTGCCTTGAGATTTTTCTGTCTCTCGGCTCTCGATTCGTAGAGGTCAATATAGGATTGGGAAATTTCCTGTCCAGCCTGTATCTCCCTGATCACACGTGCCTACCAGTATTTACCAGTATGTAGCAACGAAATGAGACCAAAGACGACTGGCATTGTGGGGACCTGGGCTATTCCGCCGGAATTACTGATCACGATGTTTGGCTCGCAACTACAAATTCATGTGTATGATAAATACAACTGGGTTTTATGTACCTATGATTCGCGAGGGCAGCCACAAAGAGAAGTGCAACAGCCACGTCTCTGTTCGAGGCGTCTGCTGCTTTCAAGCCATGCGCATTAACGTTTATGCGACAACAATTGTCAAAGAGCTTAGTAGCGTTGCAGGCAGGAAGGGCTTGCACAACAGCCTCGGCCAATTCGCGACAGGCGCCTTTGACTGCCCGCCTCCAATCACCCGAAAACTGATCCGCGTGCACCAGCAAAGAGTTCACTTCGTTTCGCGACGGAATCCTAGGAGCGAGCACCTCAGAATTGCGGTCTGGCTCCGTGCTCCCCTCCAAATGGAGATGAGACTGTCCTTCGATCTCAAGTGCTAAACGAAGCAAATCAAGATCGACGCTGTGCTTCGCACTGATACCATGGACATCTGCGATGAAAGAACACGTCAGGGTGTGTAGAGGGCGTTCAAAGTCCTGGCAGATCGATCCACAGTACCAAGCCTTGCACTTCTTACAAGCATAGTCTTCCTTTCCCTCAGATACTTTTGTTGATAGCTTCTGCGCCAAGCAGCGGCCACACACGTGCTCTCGGAACTGT